>PVKC010007255.1:0-29789 GCA_004027635.1 Crocidura indochinensis
AAATTTCTAAAAAATAAAACTAAGGCACCATGGTTTACAAAGATATTTTAAGTTGAATAGTTTTATAGTTTTAATGTAATAGTATAGCATGACTATGAAATTTCAAAAATTCTTAAGATTAATAAAAGGAAATAAAAAATTAAAGATGAAGAAAAGGTTTATAAAATAGGCTCATAAAATGCCTCAAATTACATTAGGAATATTCCCTTCCTTCCTTTATTCCAATCCTTTTCATCCATCCCTCTCATTACTTTCTTCATTCCTTCCTCCCTCCCATCCATACCTTTTGCTTTCTTTCTTTCTTTCCTCTTTCTATCTTTCTCTTTCTTTCTTTTTTCTTTCTTTCTTTCTTTCTTTTTTCTTTCCGTTTTTCTTTCTTTTCTCTTTCTTTTTTCTTTCTCTTTCTTCTTTCTTTCTCTTTCTCTCTCTTCTTTTTCTTTTTTATACTCTATTGGTTAAATTATCTCTTAAATTATAGGTAATAACATGATCACTATCTACCTGCTAAGATACTGATATATTGTTTTATACTTTAATATTTTTAAATGACAAATTTGTCAAATAATTTATATGTAAAAATTAGTTTGAGGGGCCAGAGTAATAGCACAGCAGGTAGTGTATTTGCTTTGCACACAGCCCACACAAGTTTGATCCCCATCATCCCATATGATCCCCCAAGCCTGCCAGAAGTGATTCTGAATACAGAGCCTGGAGTAACCCCTTAGTGCTGTCAGGTCTGACCCTCCAAAAAAGGCAAAAAAAAAAAAAACAAACCAAAACTATTTTCACAGATTTAAATTCACACAGTAAGAGAATAGCAGAGAAGAGTTTTAAGTTTCAGGTTTAATTCCAAAGTTATGTCTAATTCTATCCAGAATCCTATCAGAGTCACAGATATATAGAGGAATAAGAATAAGAATTATATAATTGCAATAAAGCATATAGACCAACTATTCTGCTGGTATATCTCTAAAAGATGTATGGGCCTTACAGGCCTCTGTAGATTTCTCAGAGAAAGTTATGCTTCATGAAAAGTGTCCAGTAACTAGTACCTTCCCATTATTTTATTCTTTGGTTCTTCAATGTGTTTATTCTTTCTCCCTTAAAACATGTCATATACAATAGTTAAGTGAGAGAATTCAGAGCAAATTTTCTTAGTCTACTATTTTCTTTCATTATATTGTTTTGGAGGTGGACAAAATCCTACTCCAACATACTATATCTTAGAGATCCTGTGATATTTTATCTCAATTCAGCAAAAAAAAAATGAGACTGCTTAGGGAAAAACATGCTATGCTGCGTGGCAGATTTGTGCACAAGTCCCAATCCATTTTCAGTCTATCTATTTGAAGATCTTCCCTTCTCATGCATTATTTAATACAGAAATTGTATTTAAAGACCTCAATGATGCGAACCAATCCAAGTGTAGCTGCCTTTTTGCTTGATGACACAGAGGAGATAAGTCCTATAAATTGCTCTCAGAATTTTCAATTAGCCCTATGGTCTAGTTTTGGAAAGGAAGTTATCTCTGAAACAGTGTTCACATCAGTCTCAGACCATTGGCCTTCGCCTCGTGTGGGAAAGGTAAAGATAGTTCAGAGGTTAAGGCTATTTCCTTTCCGGCATGCAGTCTACCCAGTTTGATCTTCAGGTCAAAATATAGTTATTCAGGAAACACCTGGAGTGGTTCTTAAAAAGCTACCCTGAACACAGAACAAGGAGCAAACCCTGTGCACTTCTAGGTGACTCAATATCTTCATAAGCTCTAAAATAGATGAAATTTTCATTTTAGTCTACTGAGAATGAGATATCTCTCTTGAAAATAATTGGAGAAGGGCCGAAGAGATGGCACAGTGATAAAGCATTTGCCTTGCACGAGGCTGACCCAGGACGGACCGCGATTCAATCCCATCTTATATGGTCCCCAGCGCCAGGAGTGATTTCTGAGCACATAGCCAGGAGTAACCTCTAAGAGTCACCTGGTGTGGCCCAAAAAAACAAACAAACAAACAAAGAAGAAAGAAAGAATTGGAGAGTCTAAAGGTAATAAGGAGATATGTTGTTTTAAATATGCAAATAGTTTTGAGTTGAGGGTGTTAGAGAAAAGGGGAGAAAATGGGAAGAAAATAGAGCAACATAGGATGAGGTATATTGCAAATATTAAATTATGCTGTGATTACCCCCTGTGTTTTTATTCAAGCAGGTAGGAAAACCAAATGTTCTGGTTTACCATATACCGTATTTTCATATCATAAGTCGCACTTTTTCCTCCCCCCCCAAAAGTGCATCTTATAGAGCTAATGCCACCTGGAGCTGAAGCCTGAGTGCAGGGGAGGAGATCATCTAAAACTATGTGTATCTTATGGTCAGGTGCTTTATATATAGAGAAAAATACTGTTGATCTTTTCTTTCTACCCCCTCAGATTTGTTTCATTTTTACACTCAGTGCTGTGGATACAAAAATCTTTGCTGAGTTCATACAACTTTTAGGTTTTCGCATGCGCATCACAATTAGATCATTTACTCAAAGTTTCAATATTCTCCATGATCTCAACTTTCACAATTTTGTGGGATAAAACTATGGTCATTTTGCTGACTTCTAGAAATAGGCTGCAATCAGTGTAAGGAAACAAATGTTTTGCCTTTCGATTGGAAACAATAAAAATAGTCGCTGTCCATTACTCTCCCTATTTAATTTTGTAGCTTAAATGAATCTGCTATGAATCATAAGTACATGAGGCCTATGTCATTTTTGCCATTGAAAACTTAGAGGACTGAAGATAGAACTCTATGCAAATAATTTGATCTTCTAAAGTCATATGGTTTCATCCTACTGGATGATAGCATCTTGTTAAACTTACGTTGGTTGATATTTTTTATTTAAGAGATGAATGCTTTTTAAAAATCATGTCTCTAAAATGATATTTTAATTATTCCCATAAAATACAACTTACCTTAACATTTCATAGAAATGTTATCATTATGGAAAGATAGACTTTAACTTTTTCTTTCACTCCATAAGCTGAGAAACTTTTGAAATGTACTTGACTAAATAGTAAATAAATAAAAATATTCCTATAGACAAATATTTTTCTCACCTTGCATTCTATGTGTTATATAAACATATTTATTTATACTTAAAAGGGGACATTTCAGTTCTGCATGTTGTTACTTATATCCTACTAATCTATGATCTCATTTATGTATATGTATGTTGCTGAGGATGGAACTCAATGCCTTATCTAAATTAGGCATGTGCTCTATCTACCACTTGAGCTATTTCATCCATCTGATTGAAATTATTTTTTACACTTTATTTTAACTTTCAAAGGTAAATAATTTGGTTCTTTTTAGCTTCTCCTTAGTCTAAAGTGAATTGCATTCCTGTCTTCAAAGTTTTCTTTGAACTACTAGTCTGTGTGCTATGTTGTTTCAGATTTTGATTCACCTTTGTGGAAGACATGTAGACCACTGAAAAGGATTCTTAGGGAAAGGCATTATGAAGAATTACATAATTGCTTTGGAGCAACAAATTTTATTCTATAACTTCTTTTCAGAGTTATAACAAGGTTCAGTCCCTCTAAAAATTTGATTCACAGGTTTTATTTCAAATAAATGAATGAAATTATTTGCGATATTTAACACAGCTGCCTGCTGATTTAAGGGATAAGAGAAAGATAACAAAAGAGTTTTAAAGTTGAGTCTACAAATGATCAGTTTCTCTAAATAGTATGAAAGACACCCATGTAGCTTCCAATAGCTGCCTAACACCATCGTATGTTCAGTATCTCTCTAAGGATTTTCTTCCATTTCCTTTTATGCCTGTTCCTTGAGAAAGCATAGTGGTCTTTACAGAAGAGCTTGCTCCATTTTTACTGCTCCATTCTATGAGATACATCAGTCAGACAATAAGCTTGATAATGCATTAATGGTAGTGTTTTGTCAAATTCCAGCACAAGGAAAGGTATCATTGTGCTTATTAATTTTTAATTTCATTTATGAAAAACTCAAAAACTTAATTTGCTTAAGATTGTGGTTCATTTAAAAAAAACTAAAGAAAACAAAGAAGATTGTGGCAGTGGTCCTCAAACTACGGCCCGCGTGGTGCATACTGTATTTGTTTTCATTTTGTTTCTTCACTTCAAAATAAGATATATGCAGTGTGCATAGGAATTTGTTCATAGTTTTTGTTTATACGATAGTCCGGCCTCCAACGATCTGAGGGACAGTGAACTGGCCCCCTGTTTAAAAAGTTTGAGGACACCTGAATAGTTTTCCAGACACGTTTTCCTTTTTTGTTGTTGTTGTTTTTGGTAGACATTGTATTATATAAAAATAGTAAGTAAAAGGTGCCTCAGACATAAAGACAAAGACAAAGATGCAGCTTAAATCAATTTTAGACTATTTTCCCTCATACTCGCCATTTTTTTTCTAGAGTAAGTGGTATTTAGGATGTGTTTTCAAGAAGGGAAAAGATAGTTTGGTGAAACAAGAATGGAAGTACGTTCCTGCATCACTAAAATAGTATTATGTTTTGACAGGCAGCCAACACTGAACGTGTTTACATTGTAGTACAAGCTTGGAAAATCTTTGAAAGTTTCACATTGGAAAAGTTCATGAATTCTCTCATATTGGCAAGAAGATAACAAGTTCCTGTCATTTCCTTTTTACCATTTTTACTTTTAAACAAAAGTGCAAGTTACAAAGCTACAAGACAAGAAAGTGCACAAGCCTTAAGGGTGCAGCTTGGCAAGTGCAGTATATTTTAAGGGTGACTTGCTTCCTTTCAGAACTTTTACATAATGCATAGCTGGTTCTGTCTGTAGTTCTGCAATTTCCTAAATGAGAATAAGTCTGTACATTTCTTCCAGAATATTTTTGGCAAATCCTTTGAGACATAATTAAAAATTCACTGCAGGTAAGTCAATTGCTAAATCTTCTGTGATTTAGAACTTATGGGTGGGCACCTATCATCAATGTCATGTATTTTCTTGAGAAGAAGCTATAGATGCAGGGTCTTGAAAACAGAATCACAATGAATTTCAAAATGTCACACATGAGCAAATAGGAAGGGAAAGAAAGAAATATATTTGGGAAGGTTTACAGAAAGTTTCTCTATGACTTCACCCCATACTAACCAGACTTCCCCATGGACTTTTAACCGTGGAAATTGTCAATATATTGGTTCATAGTTGTTTCAAGCAACTGAAAATTTCATGAGCAATATGTGTATCCTTTAAAGTATAACTCTTTGCAAACAAGAATATATTTCATTTTATTTAGTCATTCTTTATATCTGTCCTCTATAGCTTTTCCAGGAATCAGCAGATCTGCTCACACCAGAAATTCAGTAAAATGTTTAAAGTTAAAAACACAGAGATAACATACATCTCTCCCATGCTCCTATGGAGCTCAGAAGTTGTTCCTATGTGTAGCTACTAAAATAAGAAATCTGATGGGAAGGAAAAAGCATAGAAATTCACTCCATTTTTTCTGTAGTTATCAAAAACTAGTATAAAAGGTCAAAAGTCAAAACTATCAGATCTGTGCTCTTTGGAGACCTGGGTCAGAAATGACCACACTTGGAAATACAATTGAAACATATTAAAATTTTGTAAGGGTCACTGCAAATATGAGTAAACTGTGTTGGTTAGGGAATTAATATCAAAATTGTGTACATGGAAAAATTTTCTGAGAAAAAAAGGGACATTTTTATCCAAGACAATATATATATGTATATATATTCCAATGTTCTTTAATATCTGTTTTTTTTTGGGGGGGGGGCATAGCCAGTGATTCTCAATGTTTACTCTTGGCTTTGTGCTCAGGGATCAATAATGGAAAGATTTAGGAGACTATACTTGATATTGAACTGAGATCAACTACATACAAGGCAAGCACCTTGCTGACTGTGCTATTTCTGGATTCCCTTCTTTTCTTTTTTTCCCCTGTATCATTAAAAACAGGAATGTTGTTCAAAGCATCTTAAATACCTACATCAAAATGTCAAAAGTGAGCACTTAAAATGATTTATAAAATCTTTTAAAGTTTGTAACTGAATATAGACTCTATCCTCTACTAGTGATGCCCTTCATGATAGAGAAATTTTACACTTAGAATCAATTAATCAGATTTTACATAATAAAGCATATGCACATATATACATAAATACTGAAAATGAAAAAAAATCTTCATTTATGTTTTGAGATAACCCAGTGTGAAATTTACCACATCTCATTCTTAAGTGGAAAAGAGATGAAAAGATGATGGGTTAGTATTCTAGACTACCATCTGCTCATTCCTCAGTAGATACAGAAGTTTTTCTTATAATACACTGGCATTTTACTGTATCATTCTTATGTTTTTCATGGTTTCTATATTAATAATGTAATTTACATAAAAGTCAATAATTAAACATAATATTGTTGAAGTGGTTGTAATTTCATTAGGACAGACTTCGTCCTTAGATATGCAACTTAAAAGGCTAGTATCTATCAGTTGGGGGGACTTGTATCAATATTGGTGATCCATTTGATTTTATTCCTCATGTTTCACAGTAATAAGACTAATTTTAGAGCTCAGTGTCTGAGAAAAAAAACAAGAATACCAATAATACAGCATTTACTCCTCACAGAGATGATCCTGATTTGATAACAGGATCGAACAACACATCTAGTTCCTTGAGCACACTAGAAGTGATACCTGAGTGCATAGCCAGAAGTAAGCCCTGAAAACTGCCAAATTTGATCTGAAAACAAACAAACAAACAAAATGCTTAACTCCCCTGCCATTTTTGGCAGCATATTTAAACAGAAGGAAAAAATAGAAATCCATCAAATAACATCTAAAATAACATTTTTATAACAAAAGTTAAATCAATGCAAACTATTGTTTTGTTTTGTTTTGTTTTTATAAATCTTTATTTATGCACCATTATTACAAGCATGTTTGTAGTTTGGTTTCAGTCTTAAACAGAATAACCCCTTCACCAGTGCAAACTATTGTTGATTCAAAGTGATAACTTGTTCTGGAATGTTACTAGATTATTTCTTATCTTTATACTTTGAGTTCCAGTTGCTATCAAAGAATCCATTTTTCAAGAAATTAGTAGTAAATCAGATTTTGAGTCAGTGAAAACTTAAAGGAGATGAGAGGAGCATATTTTCCTATGTAAATTGGAGAACTGAAATTGTTAGACTTAAAGTTAATAGCTCTTTTATTGCTCCAGAATTGTCAAATTTATTTTTAATTGATCACTTTGTGGAAGCTCTTGTAAGTGGTAATTATATACATATGAGAAATTTATTCTGTAAAGCATATTAGTGTGAAGGAAATTTTGTTTTTAAAGTTATTTTCCACTGACTAGATATATATCAATATTTACAATTTTATGTAAGTTTCTCTATGACTTAATAAAAGTTAATTAGGTCAATTTTTAGAAGTTCAATTAATATATTATTGTTATTTTTATGTTGCACTGGTGATGGGGGTGTTCTTTAAATGACTGAAACCCAACCACAATCATGTTTGTAATCAAGGTGTGTAAATAAAATATTTTAAAAAACTTTAAATCAGACATTTAAAATATTTTATAAAAACATATTTCTTTCTCTTGGTCAGAAGTTCTTGATTTGTGTAGCCAATAAAAATTACTAAATAAAATCTTGTATTTTAACTATTTTTAAAAAGATTGAGATTGTGTTAACAATACTGTTAATGATGGCTTCTTATGTACATAATTTCAACAACTCATATCACTAATGTACTCAACTCCCTTTCCCAAATACCTCAATGGTTCATCCTTCCAATTCCCTTTTCCCACAAATCAATTATGTTGATCATTTCTCCTCTTATGTTGCATTTGACCGTTTGTTGCTAGCTTATTGTATATCTTTAAGTCCCATATATAAGAAAGACCATTTTTCATCTATCCTTTCATTTTCTGGTTGACTTCACTCAGCATAATATTTTCTAGTTTCATTCATGGTACTATAATCACAAGCATAACATTATACCCTAATGCATTCTTCTTTACAGAAGACACTTAGAGCATATTTTTATAATTTTTATATTTCTTTTTTATTTACTTATTTTTTTATTATTATTATTTTTTTTTGGTTTTTGGGCCACACCCAGTGACACTCAGGGGTTACTCCTGGCTATGCGCTCAGAAGTCGCCCCTGGCCTGGGGGACCACATGGGGCACGGGGGATCGAACCGAGGTCCGTCCAAGGCTAGCGCGGTAGGGCAGGCACCTTACCTCCAGCGCCACCGCCTGGCCCCAATTTTTATATTTCTTTCAAAACTTAAAAAAATGCACTAATTTTGTCAAATGCCAAAAGAATTATTGTTGAAGAATATCTTTCTTGCATAGTAAGATGTGTTGTTGTATTTTATCAAAGATCTAACAATTGTTGCTTTCATTAAATCCTATTCAACCCCCACTGAAGTAAAACACTGAAACTGGTGCTGGAGAGATAGTACAGTGGGTAGAGCACTTGCCTTGCAGGAGAATGATCTGTGTTTGAACCCTAACATCCTCTATAGTCCCTGGGTACTAAAAGGAGTATTTTATGAGTACAGAGCAAAAAGTAACCTTTGAGCATTGTTGGGTGGGACCCAGAAATAAAGCAACAAAAAATATTTAGATTTGGTCATGGTGTTTCAGTGACTTTGTATATTCAGAACATAAAAATTAACACTCTTCAGCTATGTTATTTCTCATTAGCAGTAAAAATACAAATTTTAAAGGAAAGATAAGTGAAAACTTTTACAGAATGTAAACTTCAGAAGTAAAAGAAGTTGATTAAAGAAGACAGTTCCACAGTATGTGTGTTCCACAGGGATAAAGGTTGTAGTCCTTCAACATCTAAAATTATTTCTAAGTTAAATACACTAGTATAAATAAAGTATAAATAAATATAAATAAAATAAAACACATGAATATAAATAAATAAGCAAATTAACATACTGTAAAATGTTGGTGGACATGATAACCATCTATCTTAAGAATGTAAATTTTGGGGGCCGGAGAGATAGCATGGAGGTAAGGCGTTTGCCTTTCATGTAGAAGGTCATTGGTTCGAATCCCGGCATCCCATATGGTCCCCCATGCTTGCCAGGAGCAATTTCTGAGCATGGAGCCAGGCATAACCCCTGAGCACTGCCGGATGTGACCCAAAAACAAACAAAAAAGGAATCTAAATTTTATGAGGACTTATTACATATCTGGGTAAGAAATCTAAGTTTTCCAAACAAACCTGCCTTAACTAGCAACTTCTGGGAGTAGGTTCTCACAGGATAGATACAAAAAAACTTTGTATGCTATGGGTAATGCAATGTTTTCAAATTATGGGATAGGCTGGTAGGTATCTAACAGAAAGGTAAGATTGTTGGTTTAGTTGTAAGTTATTTGTTTAAGATAAAAGTGAGTCATTTGTCTATAGCCTCAGTTTTCTTCTGCAGATAAGAGGAATTATAGTATTTGTAGTATATGTTTTAATCAGTTGTTTATAAGTGAGATAACATAGCATTGAAATTCAAAGATTGTATTTTGTTTAGGTTTGTTCAAGTGAAGAAATATAGTAAAAGTTGTTGATTCAGAAGAAATGAAAATTGATTGACAATGTTTTATGTTATTACAAAGCTTTTTGAATGATAGTACTGTTACCAGCACATTATGAATAGAATCAAATGATTAAAAACAAATCACTGAAGCTTACAGTTTCCTCCTATATGTTACCAAATTATCTTATTTAACATAAATGACATATTTACACATTTCCTAGAGGAAGTCACCAAAAAAATCTTTTCAAAGCTAAAATATAGTCTTCATTTGATAAATCAATGTGAAGGCAAACTTAGTGTCAAGACATTCAGAAAATAAAGGCTTTATATTATTCAAGATTGATTAATATAAACATTTTATGATATAGTTATGTAGATTTAACTCCATTTCAAATATATCCTGAAGTTTGTCTAAGAACACTCAAAAGTGAAAATCTAAGCAAATAAGAATTCTGATCTTCTGTAAGGGAATAAATTGTCATTAGAATAGTAAAACAATTTTGTTAGAATAAATTGTATGACTAATGACCAAATGTTATTAAAAGAAAATGTTGTTGAAGAAAAATACTATTGAAGCATTAAGTAAGTAAGGTTGAAATAATACTATTAATTATTGATTTTAATGATTCAAGGGCTACTTTAATAACAGTTAGTTTTGAGGCAGTGAACTAGAATAGAAGATAAGGCTAAAATTAAGAAGTTGGAATTTTGTTTATCTAGTAAGAAAGGGACATGTATGTCAGTGGCTTATGGGTCAAAGATACAATACAGAAGCTACAAAAATGAAAGCCTTAAAAACTACAAATAACCTATTTTAATAAAACACTCAAATTAGTATTTTCCCAAAGTCTGTGGCTAATAGTGGCCATGGGATCTCCAACTGCGTGCAAGAGCAAACTGGAGAGCCTTTGACAACTCAGGTCATCAGTACTTGTAGCTGCCACAGACCTTTCCTATAAAATAAAAAGTTCAAAGAACTGAAGAGCTACTATAGTGGTTAAGGTACATATCTTGCATGTAACTGTTAGTTCAGTACTCAGCACTGAAAGATACCCCAAACAGTGATTAGTCTCAGGCAATGCAGAGCTCAAGCAACACTGTATTCTTGTACCCTCTCTTTGAAATGACAGCCCAATTGATCAAGACTAAATGGAAGGGTTCTATGCACCCTGAGAACTACTTAGAAAAGAAACACCTCCATCTCAAATAGGGATCTCTACCTCTCTACTAACCAAAGAACTACAAATTAAAACACTACACATTGGGGGCCTAAGACATAGTCCAGTAGGTAGAATGTTTGCACGCTGCCAATGTAGGTTCAGTTCTCTGCATCTCATATGATAACCTGAGCCCTGTCAGGAGTGTTCCCTGAGTGCAAAGTCAAAGAATGCCATGAGCTTCACTGGGTATGGCCCAAAAATAAATTAATAAAAAAAGATAAAAACTATACTTTGTCTCTCTCAATGGGAATACATTTAAGACTTTGTAAATATCATGATTTTTCCACTTCTAAGAATGAAAAATTAGAAACAACACACACAATATATTTAGAGTAACATAAATACAAAAACATAGTATTGAATGAAAAGTAGCTGAATAAGGGCAAATATTACAAGTATAGTAATTACAAATATAGTATTTTATAAGTTTAAATAATAAGCAAATAAAATATAACTCCAAAGTTAAAGAACTAATGGAATAATTTAAGCATTTATAGTTCCAAACGTAACAGTGCAAAAATAATGTAATAAAATTCAGGGAAAGAAAATATTGATAAAATAAAATTAAAATTAAAAACCACTTTGTATAGAGGCCAGAAAAATAGCTCTATTTTAGGGTGCTTTACTTTTATGTGGTCGACCTGAGTTCAATCCTCAGCATCTCAAATGGTACCTCTTAGCTTACCAGGAGTAATTCCTAAGTGCAGAACTAAAAGTACCCCCTGCTCATACAAAAACAAACAAAATAGCAACTTATAGTGATAACAGAATATATTAATTATATTCTAGGGAATATAATTTTCTCATTGTTCCACTTATAAGTCAAATAAAACTAAACTGAGAAACAAGTTTCCAACAACAAAAAGCAGAATAAAATGTCATGAGGCATGTTATGAAACCAAAGAGCGAAAAGGAATCAGCAAATTTGGGACTATTCAAAAAGACTCAGGACTGATAATAACAAAAGAGTGACTGGGAGGCAAAAAGTTTAACAAAGCGAAGCTGTTCAGGATGAGAATGTATGAAGAACATAGGCTCAGACAATCATAAAAATAGCATGAAACTATAAAATACATTTCCTTGTTTGAAGAATTGCATATAATTGCTTTCAATATGAGATATATGTGGAATATCTGAGAACAAACTCATATATTTTACCAGGGGTCTTATTCATGTCAAATGAGCTTGTAAATGGGGCCAAATATGGGGGAAATGGGAGTGAATATTGGAACAAGGTATACATCCAGAAACTATTGAGGAAAGGGAATTGATGAGCCGTGACTACACATTAACTATCAGAAATGTAACAGTTTGAAGCCCAGGAGGTGGCTGAGAATTTTAACTTGAGTATTTAAATGATTTTGGTAATGTGATTCACAGAGATGGATAAAATATGACTTAGAGAACTTTTATAAAGAGATATTTTCAACTCTATTACACCAGAATGACTCTGTGAAGTAAGTTCTTTAATGGTTTTCCTTGACTCATATACTATATTCAAAATCCATAATGACTTCTAATGAGACTTCTATTCACTTTTCAATTCTTATGAATAAACCTGACATGTTAGCTCTGTTGGCTCTAATAAAACTTAATTGGTCATAATACTTTGTGAGGAATCTAATATAGAAATGTGACATTAATCTCTCTGGGATTCAATTCCTTCTCTCCTATACAAATGCCAATATTTACCCTTCTTTTCCAAAATTTAGCAGGAAGAACAGTTTACATAACAGAATTGATTGAAATTTAAAAATAAAACATTCATAAGCTTGATATAATCATATCAATTTTCATTTAATAAATATTTTTATTTTATTTTTACAAAAAATTCTTTAATTGAATCACCATGAGATACACAATTACAAAGTTGTTCCTGATGGAGCTTCAGTAATTCCATTCTTTTTTTTTGTGTTTTTTTTTTTTTGTTTTTGGGGTCACACCCGGCAGTGCTCAAGGGTTACTCCTGTCTCCATGCTCAGTAATTGCTCCTGGCAGGCACGGGGGACCATGTGGGGCACCGGAATTCGAACCAATGACCTTTTGCATGACAGGCAAACGCCTTACCTCCATGCTATCTCCCGGGCCCAGAACTTCAGTAATTCAATGTACAACACTTTTCACCAGTGCACATTTCCTGCTGCCAGTGTCCCCAGATTCCATCACATTATTCCCCTCCCTCCATAAATACAAAGCAAGTAATATTGGAATGCTCTGAAATATTGATTGTAAGTATAAAACAAAATTTAGAAAGATTGGTAGTTGGAAAGATGCTATTATGACAAATGTCATATCCTAGATAACATTTTCTATATTTTAGTCTATAATCTTGTTCTCTCATAGGCTTATTAACATTTTATATAGTCACTGAAATTATAGTTATTAATGATTTGGTTTCAGGTATACAATGTTTCATACCAATTTCTTCATCAGTGTCCACTTCCCTTCATATAAATGGCAATAACTTCCATACTTATAACAAAAACTTATCAACACTTTGGAACGTTCATGTTGGTTTTGGTTTTTAGCTTAATTTATCAATATTATGCTCAATTTAAATAACCAATAATTGATACATCAATAGATAATCCTTGGGGTTTTTTTTCTTATTTTTTTTCCTGGGGCCACACCCTCTGATTCTCAGGGTTTATTCCTGCCTCTGTATTCAGGACTTACTCCTAGCAGTACTCCAGCAACCATATGAAATACTAGGGAATAAACCTGAATTGGTTATATGTAAGGCACCTTACTCACTGTTCTATCTCTCAGGCCCAGAGGTAGTTAATCTAATCTGGTTAATAGCTTATTCAAAATATCATCAGACTGCAACTTTCAATGTCCTGAATAGATTTTGAACCACCCCTCACTTAAAATACTTGCCTTTTTAATAGGGAATTCAGGTTTTGAACGTCTAAAAAGACATGAAGGGAAAAAAAGGCAGACATGAGAGGTTAAAATTAAAAACCTAGTTTAAAATGAAGAAATAATATATTGTAAAGCAATGCTTATATATGTTTGTTTTATTCTGTTTCCCTACAGGCTTACATATTTACCTGGATACTTGGCGACAGCTTAGAGAACACAAAATGAATAATTCAACCAATTCCTCTAACAATGGCCTGGCCCTGACCAGTCCCTATAAGACATTTGAGGTGGTCTTTATTGTCCTTGTGGCTGGATCCCTCAGTTTAGTGACCATTATCGGGAATATCCTGGTTATGGTCTCCATCAAAGTCAATCGCCACCTCCAGACAGTCAACAATTACTTTCTGTTTAGCTTGGCCTGTGCTGACCTCATCATTGGTGTCTTCTCCATGAACTTGTATACCCTCTACACTGTGATTGGCTACTGGCCTCTGGGACCTGTGGTGTGTGATCTTTGGCTAGCTCTGGACTATGTGGTCAGCAATGCCTCGGTGATGAATCTGCTCATCATCAGCTTTGACAGATACTTCTGTGTCACAAAACCACTCACCTACCCTGTCAAGAGGACCACGAAAATGGCAGGCATGATGATTGCTGCAGCCTGGGTCCTCTCTTTTATCCTCTGGGCCCCAGCCATTCTCTTCTGGCAGTTCATCGTGGGGGTCAGGACTGTGAAGGATGGAGAATGCTATATTCAGTTTTTTTCCAATGCTGCTGTAACCTTCGGTACTGCCATTGCAGCCTTCTATTTGCCTGTGATCATTATGACTGTGTTATACTGGCACATATCCCGTGCCAGCAAGAGCAGGATAAAGAAAGACAAGAAGGAGCCCTTGGCCAACCAAGATCCAGTTTCTCCAAGTCTTGTACAAGGAAGAATAGTGAAGCCAAATAGCAACCCCACTCCTGGCAGTGATGACGGCATAGAGCACAACAAGATCCAAAATGGCAAAGCCCCCAGAGATGCTGTAAATGAAAACTGTGTCCAAGGGGAAGAGAAAGAAAGCTCCAATGATTCCACATCAGTCAGTGCTGTTGCCTCAAACATGAGAGATGATGAAATCACCCAGGATGAAAATACAATTTCTACTTCCCTGGGCTATTCAAAAGATGAGAACTCTAAGCAAACATGCATCAAAATTGTTACCAAGACCCAAAAAGGTGATTCATGTGCCCAAGCTAATACCACTGTGGAGGTCATTGGATCTTCGGGTCAGAATGGAGATGAGAAACAGAACATGGTTGCTCGTAAAATTGTGAAGATGACTAAGCAACCTGCTAAAAAGAAGCCCCCTCCTTCTCGGGAAAAGAAAGTGACCAGGACAATCTTGGCTATTCTGCTGGCTTTCATCATCACGTGGGCCCCTTACAATGTAATGGTACTTATTAACACCTTTTGCTCACCCTGTATCCCCAATACAGTGTGGACAATTGGCTACTGGCTCTGTTACATCAACAGCACTATCAACCCTGCCTGTTATGCCCTCTGTAATGCCACCTTTAAGAAGACTTTTAAGCACCTTCTTATGTGTCATTACAAGAACATAGGCGCCACCAGGTAAAACCATATTTTTTTAAAGAAGGATGGTGACCAAGAGGATCTTGAGAAGATGAAAGCAGAAAATAAAGAAGAGTTTCTGATTTTAAAACCTCTGCCATTGCACTTTATGGTCTTTTTGTGGGATGTGAAATTCAGGAGTCCAACAGTGACACTCTTGTGCCTCTGCTCCAATTCTGAGAAACTTGCACCTTAAAACTCTGTCAATTTAGGAGCTGTGAGACCATGAAAGAGACATGCTAGGATGGGATATAAGGGAAGTGCTATGCTTTCTCATACTCTCTTGAAGAAGGGCTTTAAAACTCCCAATTTCGTCAATCTCTGCACAAGAGGATAATATCTCTCTTCTTTGCTTTTTCCATTTATTTTTTTAAGTTTTTGTTTATCCACATGAAGATGAAATGCCACAGTTTTCAGCTAACATGGAGACTTAGGCATAAGGAAATAAGAGAGTCAAGAAAGAAAATGAAAGAATATAGAAACTGTTTAGCTTGCCATACACATGTTATTCTTTTGTTACAGTTTTATATGAAGAGTTGCAATGTAAAAAATAACTGCTGTTTCCATCTATTCCTAACACATAAAGAAGGCAACAGAAACAAAACACCAACTAGATCATATCTATTTTTTTTATTATGGACCTCCTTTTTTATCTTCCTTATTCTATATTATGTATGGGTAATTGTGCAGGATTTTGTGAATCCAGCCAGCATGAAAATGTGCTTTCATTCCTCCCCCAGAATCCCTTGCATTCTTTTAGAGTCTAAAAGCCTAAAATGAAATAAATGAAACAATTTATTTCATTTATGATCCTTTATCTAAAATGTTTTCAGCAATCCAATTTTCTCATAAACTGGTCTCTTATTATAATATACTATCCTACCTAATACATAAACATGCTTGAAAAACCAAAGCCATTTATTCAATTGAAGTTCCATCAAATTAAATGTTGGCATTCTAAGGTGGAATAAGTTTTCAGAGGCAAGATGAAATTATGAATAGGAAAAAATGAAAGTTTGAAAGGGCATTATGTTTCAACCTAAGTACAGCCGGCCTATGCATGAAATACTAACTTGCAAACATTAACTCCTGGCCTTTGTCAGCAAGAAGATGCTACTATGTTGAAATGTATTTACATATGCTTAGTTAAGTAAGATTATTTATAACATTCCTATGACCTAGTGGAAGAAGACTAAAGGCTAGTTTTACTGAAACCACATGTTTCTATTCTCGATAGTGTCAAATCTGTTCCAATTTTGTAGCATAAAATTCTATCCAGAGAGGCCAGAGAATACAGTGGGTAGGGAATTTACCTTGCATGTGGCTGATATGGCCACTTTTGGTTGATCAGAATCTCCAGAAGTGACCCCTAAACAGAGCCAAAAGTAAGCTCTGAGAACAGCTCTGTGTGACTGCAAAACAAACGAACAAAATTCTTTCAATGGAAATTGAAATAGTAATTATAGTGACAGATAACAAAGCAGAAAGCCAATGATCTTATTGTCTAAGATCCTAAGCAGAGAATG
This sequence comes from Crocidura indochinensis, assembly GCA_004027635.1. Lineage (NCBI taxonomy): Eukaryota > Metazoa > Chordata > Mammalia > Eulipotyphla > Soricidae > Crocidura > Crocidura indochinensis. The sequence goes on from PVKC010007255.1 coordinate 16,797, forward strand.
TAGGTGTATATACCACATTCCTCAAAGTTTTTCTAATTCTAGTTCATTTTTTTTAAAGTCATGACAGGTATTCTTACTCGAAGTGTGGTTTAGGAAAGAATCTTATTCATGTAAAGAATTTTTATTTTGTGCCCTAAATAAACATATAGTTGTACTGATAGGCATCTAGCTAGTTATTTTAGTCCTTGGCTTTTGTTTTCTTCCTACATTTACTATAGTCTTCCATTTATAGTTTATAAAAATGACCCAATCAGTAGAAATCAAATTTAAATAAAATAAAACAACCTTTTCAAATTTCACATTTTGCATTAGAAGTTTGGTTTTCTGATTCCATGACCAACACTATCAATGTGAGTTGCATGTTGGATATACATTATAACTTAGCATTTTAGCTTTTGTGTGAATTGCCTCATTTATGGCATTTCAGCAATTTTATGAGTAAAAATAAGCACAAGGTAAACAAACAACAAAAGCAAAATAAGAAGCAAGTTGTCAATAATATTTATATTTAGCCATTATTAAAATAGTCTCTTGAAAAATTTCATTTCACCCTGACTCTTTTCTATATAAACATGTAAGATCTTTTACATATTCCATAACACTACAATATCTTCAATAATGTTTTTACATTTAAGTCCAGATTGATTTTTATTTAATTCCTCAATTTAATGAAAAATGAATTAGAAAGAATATCAAGACCATGAAGTTTTTTTTCTATAAGCAAAGCAATTAAGGATTCCACTTATTGGCTTTTTGTATATTTATTATACAGATTCAGCTTAGTAGAGAGAGATTCTTTGGGTTCAAGGATTTGGGATTGTATGTTTGATGTCTTTTCTGCCTGCAATCCAATCCAATTCTCAATGAGACAAATTGACACTTACTTGCCATTGACACTATATTCTTCCCTTCTTCCTTTGATTATTGATCTTCACCATAGTTGCCATCACCTATTGAAAGAAAAAGTATCAAAGGATTAAAGATAGGAATTGAAGATAGACTAATACATCATGGAAGATCTGATGACCAAAACAATAAATGATAAAGAAGAATGAAAATGACAAAGACTGAATTCAATGGCTTGTGTTCATTATTATCTGAATTTGTTTCTTTTAGTAATTTTCAACTGATGATTTTTCACCCTACCCATTTCTGAGGACATTTAACAGTGTGAAGGCATTTTGGATAATCACCTTCAGAAGTGTTTGGAAGCAGGAAGTGTAAAAGATTGGTGACATCTACTGGACAGAGGCCGGGAAATTGCTAGACAATTTACAATGCAAAGGTCAGCTTTCCCTAACTAAGAATTAATTGGCTAAGAATCAATAGTACCAAAGTTGGAAAATTTGGTTAAATTTAAGATATTCTAGTACTTGACTAGTTTAAGTGGTAAAATAATCTTATATTGCTATTAGAATATCAAAGCAAATGGCTCAGTTGTTTCAAACTGATAATGCTTCTTGATTGTTTATCAAGCATATTGCCATACATTGAGACTGCTGTAAATATGGATTATAAATCCTATATAGATTGGAAACACAAGACACTCAGACAGCCAGATCATACATAAAGCATACTGTTTCCAACATCTGAATGATCCATTAGGAGTGTCACAAAGTTCAGTCCATTGAAGTTGCTGAAATTGGTCATTAAATTGGTTTCAATTGATAAGACAGTTTCTATTGAAGCGACTGCTACTTTCCTTTAAAAAAAAACACTTTCAGAATCAGTATGATTGGTCTGCTTTACTTTCACTGAAAATATGAAAGTCCATCAAGATTGTCTTCTCTATTTATAGCAATAATGTAAATATAGAGGAGAATAAGAACGTAAAGAAAAAGAAACTGTTTCTTGAAAGAATAGAAATGATTGTTCTTTTAACGATTCGTGATTCATGAAATGTCAATTCCCAAGTGTAAGGGAAAAGTCACTAATAAAATAATTCATGTGGACAAACTCTTCAACTAAGTGAGAAAATGCTGCCCACCTGCTTGTTATCCTTCCAGTATTTTTCTGATTTTGAATATCTGACACTAGTGAAGATGACATTCAAAGTGATGGTAAGATATACTAAGAAAAGCCATCTACTTTTAATTTCCCCTACTTTCATTATCAATTTCCTTCCTCCCTCTACCCCAAATTGATAATATTCCTTTCCACAGTGATCACACTACACAAGAATTGCAAATAGATTAGGGAAGCACCAAAGCTGGATAAATTGTGCTAAGTGTATCTTCAGCATGTATATAAGAAAACATGCCTCTTAAATATGCTTTTCTTTTAAGGGTGCACGCTACAGCATGATATGTGTGCATATTTAATGTATCTTCTTGGGAAATGCTGTATGCTTACTATATATCCTATAAGTAATAAAATGTATAATAGCAACACATATTTCTGTATGCAAATAAATATATTATACACAAAATGATATGCAAAATGGTATATGTTTCTTCAGAATAACAAAACTTTGTACTTAACCCAATTTTACTCTTGAAGGGAGAAATTTCTACTCATCTTAAAAATAAACTGCTTTTATAATCTTTAAAAGCATGGCACTGATATTAACTATTTCTTGGAGGAAAATTTTAATGAATCTCTGTTAGCCCTACCCTATGTAATAACTATGCTTTATGCTCTTGTGTTTCTGACAAACCTCCAACTAGAATCTTTTGACTGTTGACTTCCAACAGCTGTGTTGATCTCATGTCTGATTCCCTGATGAGACTGCAGCCAATTCATTGACATACAGATTTACTATCATCCAAATCAACTGATTTTTTTTGTAAATAAGAAATAATCATAAAATGTGGTTTTTTTTTGGAAAAACAAAAAAAATCATCCAAATCAACTGATTTTTTTGTAAATAAGAAATAATCATAAAATGTGTTTTATTTGGAAAAACAAGGTAAAAATTGTTCACGCACTAGGTATGATAAACTCTACTTTGCGAGCTGAGTCTACTATATGATTCCTGCATCAAATGCTTAAATTTTTAATGTATTACAGTGTTGCAAATTTCTCCTGGAAGCAATGAGATAATTGATTCCTGAGTGTAATCCATGTTGTTGTTTTTTTTACCAGTCGTTTAGCTTCTTGCCTCTACTGTTCACAGGACTATTCAAAATTTCCAAACTGTTTTCTTTGGCCAAATATTATAATTATTTATTATTTCAAATATTTTAAGTTATCACTAAGCATGACATCACAAGTGATTCTTCCTTCTTAATTAAAAAACAAATATTTGAAATAATAAAATAAACATGTGAAATAATGAAATCATGAGAAATAATTCAACTATTATCTTTAAATGTCAAACAACCAGGAAGGAGCCATTTTTTAGTAACTTCTACAGTTTTCTAAGTTTTCTCAAAATTAAAGAAAACATTTGTGTATTCATTTAAATTTTGATGTCACAATCTATTTTTGTAAATTTCTGTCCTCTTTCTAACAGAAACAGAAACGTTTATTAAAAATGTTGTAAAATGGTGGGAGCCAGGAGGTGGCGCAGGAGGTAAGGTGCCTGCTGCCTTGCCTGCGCTAGCCTAGGACGGACCTCAGTTCGATCCCCCAGTTCCCATATGGTCCCCTGTGCCTCCAAGGAGCGACTTCTGAGCACATAGCCAGGAGTAACCCCTGAGCGTCACTGGGTGTGGCCCAAAAACAAAAAACAAACAAACAAAAAAATGTTGTAAAATGGGGCCGAGAGGTGGCACTAGAGGTAAGGTGTATGCCTTACAAGCGCTAGCCAAGGAAGGACCGTAGTTCGATCCCCTGGTGTCCATTATGGTCCCCCCAAGCCAGGGGCAATTTCTGAGCGTTTAGCCAGGAGTAACCCCTGAGCATCAAACAGGTGTGGCCAAAAAAAATATTGTAAAATAATTTATTTTCATCCATTTATATTAGTTTAGAATTGCTGCAGTGAAGTTACATAATTTTAAGTTTATAATTTGAGCTAAATTATTTTTTATGAATATTGTCAACTTCTGGGAAATGACAGATTAAATGACAGATTAAAAATGTTGCCATCTGAGGCCAGAGCAGTGGTGCTAGAGGTAAGACATCTGCCTTGCAAGCACTAGCATTGGACGCACCGCGGCTTGATCCCCCAGTGTCCCATATAGTTCCCCCAAGCCAGGAGAGATTTCTGAGCACATAGCCAGGAGTAATCCCTGAGGGTCAAACTTGTTTGGCCCCAAAACAAAGCAAAACAAAATGTTGCCATCACAAAAGCATTTTCTACTTTATAATATATGCCTTTCTCAATAAAAAATAAAAATAGAGAAATAATTACAAAATATAGATATTTATTAAATAATGAATATTCTAATATATTTTGGCTTTACAAATATATCTGTTAATATAAGTCATAGTAAATTGCAAAGGAAAATAAGGAATATGTATTCTGTATTTTTGCCTTTTGACCAAGCACTTTTGAATCTATAAACTATACGTTTAATAGAAATATAAATGTCTTTAGAGATTTTAAAGAAGTAACATTTATAAATCTATTATTTTAATATAAATAGCTGTTTTGGTAAACAGATTGTGTGTCTATACCCAAATATAGTTATTAGGAATAATAAGAGTCTGATCTCTGTGTTCCATCAGCATATCTCAGTGCACTAAGTATCATGTATTTAATATTTCAGTGTTGGGGTTATACATGTATAGATTAAAGTAAGAAGACATAAAACATCTACAATCAAAATCAATCAAATACACAAAGGTATACTTTAACACTATACAACTATACACAGTTAGTATTAATATGAATTATTTTAGCATTAATATGAATTATTTGAAAGAAATAAAAAGAAAGTTAAATAAAAGAAACTTAAAAGTTACACTTTCTCAGACATTTCTGACGTAATCACTCTCAGACACTTTTAAAAGATTTGTAGGTTTTCATGTAATATTATACTAGTGTCAGCCCACTTTGAATACAGCCAGTCTGATGCGTAAAAGACCATTGCATAAAGGACCACTATGCTTAGCCAGTCTAAACAGTAACAAAAAGGCTCAACCAAACACATCGCAGTAGACAAAGGCTTTACTTACACCATTGAGATATGTAAAAAATATTACAAATTGATAATCCTTAATCTGTTTTGATCATTCCATTTATCATTGTGTTGTAACAAACAATCCAATGTAAAGTTATTTGTGCCTGCCAGGGGGCAGGCTAGAGTGTTGTATAGAAAACTGGGGACACTGGTGTCATGAAGTTCACACTAGTGGTGGGATTAATGCTAGACTATTTGATGCCTACGACAATAGTATTTATAAACAGCTTGGCAAATCAAGGAGCTATAATAAAAACTTTTAAAGGCTTAGAAGTAATATATACTTTTATATACAACAGATAATCCACTAGTTCAGATGTTCTCTATCCTGAACTGTGAAAGAGAACCCAAACATCTGAAGTGCATGTATTTCATGCAGGAATCAAACTTTCAACCCAGAGTAGCCTGATGGTCCTCTGAGATCCTATGAGAATGACTACCAAGCACTGTTACAGAACTAGTCCCCCAGCACTGCTTATGTGATCCCCAAATTAAAATGAAATCTAGCATCCTGAAGATAAATACTAAGACAGGAATTCATCCTGAAGATAAATACTAATTCATAAAGTTATCAATGTGATTAGCTTTTCTTTTCTTGAAATAGTCACTTTCTCCTTATTAATAAATAAAAATGAGAGTTTAAGGCTAAATATTAAAGGGTAATATTAATTGGCTGAATAAAAGCAGTTTATATGTCCACATCCTATTAAACAGCATTCAGCTGATAAAACAAATTAACTGAAGAAATTTGTGTTGAAATAAATATGACCACAAGAATGAAATGAAACTAAAGAAGAGCAATAAAATATGGTATTCTGGTAAAGAAAACATAATTTTACAATATGAATTTTATAATTTCACAATAAATAGTTGTTGCAACTTCCTTTTGCCAGGTTCTTACTATTTTCTATACTTTTGCTTCCTTAATTTCTCTTTTTTGTATTTTCACTAAGATTGTTCCCTATTCTTCTAAAATAATTTTATAAGTGCTATTAGAGGTCAGTTCAGTAAGAATTATCTCCCCAGAGCTTGTTCTTTTAGAATATAGTTCACATTGCTACTCCAGAGTGAGAAACTATTTTTTAACTGTGAATAATGACACATATAAGAAATATCATAATTCTGAGAGTTCAGCAACACAAAAAAAGACATGGGTAAAAGGCAAAAATATAACCTTAAATACAAAAATAAATCTATGTGTATGATGGTTTTCATAGGTGATTACTTCTGAATAGCATGGTATAATTTTTTTCCTAGTCTTGTAGACTTGCTCACTGTGGTGAACTTTTGCTGCTGACCTTCCAAAAAGAGAGTTGAAAGTATCAAGGTGCTTTTCTATAACAGAACCCAAGGAGATCGGAGTGGGCAAGGTCATTAGCTGGGGACAGGCCATTATTAAGTATTGAATGTGCCAGTCCTTCGTTAAACAGAGTGTGTAAAACTGTATAATTATTATCACAAGCTTGAAAGTGAGATTTTTCTATGGACTTCTTGAGTAATGATCATAGAGACTTCATTCATCTCAAGAATGAGAGGTTCAAGTTCCTCAATAACTACTCAACTCCTCATCTTTTTCTTCTTCCCTTACTTGATTATCAACATTCCAATCTTTTCTATTGTCTCACTATCTCAGATCCCATCATGTTTATCACAAACAACTGCTAATTCACCACATACAGATTAGTTTTCCTTATTTCAGCAGCAAAATTGACCCTTTCTACTCTTTCTTAACTCATCATTTTATGTATACAATATGGAAACCAAGGAACCGTTCTTCACTATTCTAACCCACATCAAATTCTCCCAATTTTACCTCTGTCAAAGCTGTACTTGATTTTCCTTTCCACAAACATCACTAGATAATGCAAGGGGCATTATACATAGGCTGATGCCATTTCCTTTGATGTATGTCCTGCAGTCAGGGTGAACTTTTCAATAAAAAATTTTAAACCTATCACTGTCCATATGGACCTCCCCACACTCCTTGGTGATTTGTTTCATAATCTCAGGTCAAACAATGTATATTTTCAGGCTTGATTCTCCTAATATTTCTGACTACATCAATTCTTTCATAGGTGATTCCAAAGCATATTTTATAGTCATAATTTTATTTATATGTGCAGGGTTAAAGAACATATTTTTAGGGATGGGACCACACCCAGCAGTCCAGGACTTACTCATGTATTTGTGTTCAAGAATTACTCCAGGATATGATTAGGGTACCATATTGAGTACCAGATATCAAACCCCAGTCATGTACATGTAAAGAAAGCTAATTATCCATATTACTATCCCTCAGATCTCCAATTGAATAATTTTACTTTGATTGAATACTGAAAAATTTTAAATACAAAACTCATGTGAACACTTGCAAACCTAATAGATATTTCTGGATATGAATACATAATTTTATGTATTAAATACATAGACTTAATGCCAATTTATGTGTGTTTTTATTGGTTTCTCCTTGTTAATATGAGGAAAGGAGTTCAAGATTAGCCAGGAAAACATGTCACAAAGCTTGGCTTTATTGATTGTCTGTAGTTGTTGTTGTTTGGGGTCACCAAACAACAGGAGTGTTCAGAGATTACTCTTAGTTCCTTACTCAGGGATCACTTTTAACAGAGCTCAGAAGATTATATATAATGACAGGAATTGAAATCGGTAGGGCATGTGCAAAACATACTATGTCTACGGCTCATGGTTTTATTAACTCTAAGGAAAAACAACAAATAAAAAATAAAATAACAAATACAGCTGTCACTTGCATATTAGGCTAACATAAATTTTAAATATTTAAATGATTGAATCCTATAACTTGTCTTATCTGAACCCATCAGAGACTAACATAGGCAATTGTATTACACTATCATGATCAATTGACCACTTATCTTTTTATCTTTTTATCTTTCACTTGTTAGTTATTTGATCTTGAAAAAATGATTTAATTACTTCAAGCGCAAGTATAATTTATATTTAAATATTTATAATATTCTTATATCTGATATGTTTACTCAAACAATTGCTTAGGAAATGGAAGTAACTTAAAAGTTTCCTGTAAAGTATACAATAATAAGAGCTATTAAATAAGAGCTGTACATTTATCATGCTTACTATCATGGAACAAAATGTTACTTTTAAATTGCCTATAACTTTTTCCATGAACTTTGCACATTTTACCTAAATTATTCATATCCCTAGTCTTAGGATTATTGAATATTAAGATCCTTTTCAGACTAAAATATGAGATTTATAAAATTAAATAATTTTACTTAAAAATTTTTATCACCAAAATTAAAAAATAATGTTCCTTTGCCCTTTAAAAGCTCACATAGGCAATAGAAAGTTAGTGGGCAAGTGATGTGATTATAGTAGGATATTTTTAAAATATTATAAATGTAAATATAAAATTATTTTAACATATATTTATATATGCTAAAATTTACAATGAGGTATTTTAGGGCCCATCAAATATACATCAAGAATTTCAAATAATAGGTTCTGTGTGATAGTTCAGAAGGTACAGTGGTTGCCATGCATGCAGGTAACTTGGATTTGATTCCTGGCAATTTATATGGATTTGAGAGCACTGCATAATAAGGAATAACCCCTTAGCATGACTAATTGTGGCACCCAAAACAAAAAAATATGTACAATATTATTATAAGGTAAGCCTATGGTATTGGTTCATGACAGTACATAAAATCTGACTACACTATCCTTGTAAACTTCTGAAGTTGTTCAAGATTTTCAGATAAAATTGTTAAATATGAAAGCCAAGGCTTCAATTTTGTATTTCCTTTATTTATCTCCAAGATCTCTAATCATATTTCTCACAATAAATGCCTCAAGATTCAGAAGCAACCTTTCACATTAAAACCAAATCAAATCTGCAAGAAAAGGTCAAAAGAAGAGGAAGACTGAAGATATGGTCTTTAACAAATTAAAGAGATTCTATTAGTAATTATTCCAATAGAGCAAAATCAGATCATTGAAGTGTGTGATTGAAGATACATCAAGATGGAAGTTAGATTAGTGTATGAAGCACATTGAGATGGAGTAAATATCATAGGCAAAGTTCTAACATTGGGACTCCTAGCAATAGATCGTATGCCGTGCCTGGTGCTTTTCTTCTGGTGTTTCACTTGTCTATTCTTTTCTGTGCATTAAGGAAACTAATATGCAATATATATATATATATATATATATATATATATATATATATATATATATACAACCCCAAGTCAACTTCATTTCAGTTGAAGTAAACAAAAATACCTTACAAATTTTAAGGAATAAAAAGAAACTGAGGTTATAGTGATTATGTTCATTTTGAGTTCCATATTTGGCTACGTCCTTGAATAAATTTCCCTTCCATTAATATACAGATATATGGGTAATACTAACTTTTCACCATTCATAGCACCAGATTCTTGAATGATTCTCTGAATTTCCAAAATTATACATCCACCTTTTTATATAGTACATTCATTAAGATTTCCTTAAACTACCTGTTTTTAATGAATTGTGTTACCTTCTATGCCTCTAAACTTAGGTTAGAGAGTGTACAATAAAATAAAAGCAGAATAATTATTTTAATTACCATAATATACATATAAAAAGACTCAGATTATGTAATTATTAAGACAGTATAATATCAAGACAGGAACAATGGAATATTAACTCCTCAGCATCTATTGCCTTTAGCACTATGGTGTAATTATATGTGTTGGCCAAGCAAATTAGGAGCCATTTGTCATTAATTCTTTCACTTGGTCAAAAAATAAGATGTTTAGAAATTACTTAAGTAATAGAAATTCTATTATTGGCTTTGCAACAGTTCTTTGAGATCTAGAACAACACAGAACAGAAGCAAGAAGTTTCTACATTATAGTAAATATCTATAGACCAAAATCTAGAAGACAGTCTGTGGGTTTGCCTTGTCCACAGAAACCTTAGTTTGACCATAGTGAAAATTTTTTCCAACCAGTGGATGAACTTGGAAAGGGATGACATATCATTAAATTTAAGCTATAAAATATGACTCTTGTAAGACTGGAGATAATGAAATGGTTCTTACATGGAGAGATCACTGAGGGACTTATTACATAGGTCAAAAATTCTGCCTTGCAAAATGAAGTGATTGAATGTGCAATTTTCTCAGAATGGAGTCATAGTACAGTGGTTAGGAAATTTGCCTTGCATAGGTCAACCTTAGTTTAATTCCCAGCACCCCAGATGACCCTCCTTGAAACAAAAGATAAGGAATACATTAAATAATAAATAAAATTAAATAATATAAAATAATGAATAATAATAAATAAGATAAAATAGTCATCTATTTATTATCATGAACATATTTACTGATCATCTAAAACTCCTACTTTCATCTACTTTAAATGTGAGTTGAACTAAACAATGAAATCACTGGAAAACATTATTAGGAAATTCATATTTTTGAACTTTAGAGTTGCCATGTGGGATAGGCAACAGAACTATTTTGTAAAGAAGGCAGTTTTACAGTAGGGACCACAATCTTAATATTAGGAATACTTTGAAATGTTTTCCTAAATTTTTAGACAATTTCAAATTATTAAAACCTGACACAAAAAATATTATGATATTCCTAGATTTTTATTTGCCTTCTATTCTTGCAGTTTCTGACCTTTTCATCTAGGTGGAGTAAATGTGTCAAAATTAATATGATCCTTTCTGATTTAAGCAAATTATTGTGCCAGTTTTGTTTTTATTGAAGTCTATTTTATTAGAACTACTCAACAACTAGAGATAGCAAGTTATCATTCTCATTGATGTCAAAAAAATTTTTGCAGATGCCATTAGTTATTGACTTTACTCTGAAATAAGCAACTATTATTTTTACTTCATCCACTTTCTGTCTTCATAAAAGCTACCAAAAAAAAAAAAAAAAAAAAAAAAAAAAAAAAAAAAAAAAAGTAAAAAATATTTCACCATGATGGCTTGTAGTGGCTCATATCGCAACATAATTAGACAAAATCTTATAAATTTAATTATTGGCATGCAATATTAATATAACCAAATTCTTACTAGTTTTTGACATTTCAAAAATATTACAAAAATCCCTTTAACAAAACTAAAACACAAAATATAATTGTTTACAGTATATTCAAATTAGAAAATTCTTAGTTATAAATATTCAAAAATCAATAACATAAAATAAGAAATTACAGAAGATTGGCAAAAGAAAAACCCACAGTACACTCCACTTATAAAATACAAACTTGAAACATTAAGAAGATTTTTGCTTTTGTTTAGTAAAATTAAAAATTAACAATATTTGCATTTTTAAAGAAAATTATCAAATAATCAAATATAACAACCATCAGAATAAAGAAGCATCGTTATTCACTAATTATTTACCTCCGCAATGTAGATTCTCTTGAAAAGTTTATTCTCCTGAAAGTCTATTTTTTGGTCAATATAGGGAAATGTTTTGTTATTTTATTTTATTTTTGTGGGGGTAGTTTTTTCATTGAATAGCCTAAGAAATTTGGTCTGAACTCAGACAATTTAGAAATTCACTGCCCTCAAATGTGAAGAAAACTGTTCTATAATGATCATTTCATGTCATAAAAACTGTGTTGATCATGTACATATAGTTACAGCTTCATTTAAAATATTCATGCTTTGAAAGAGTGGGGTTTTTGAAAGACACTGTAATAGCAAAATTTAATTTTCCTAAAGTAATAAAGGTTTGTTTTCTCACACATTTTGGCAAGAATTTTTTTCCTTTCGGATCTCTGAAATAGTACTTAAGTATTCCAATTGTTTTCAATGATAGGAGTGTAACCATGGAAATAAGAGGGAGTGACCCAGATAAGCTAGACAATACAGTTGGTCATTTTTAAGTCTTGCTTTCATAGTTTATAACCAATCAGATAGCAGACATACCTAGATATTTAGGTCAACAGACTGCAGGGGCTGAAAAGAAAAATAATGCAGACAGGGAAAAAGCTGTAAGACAAAAAGCTTCAAGAGAGTAGGAGTCAAAAGGTGAGCAATGAGAAGCCAGCTGGAACCAGTTCAATAACTGAAAACAAACAAACAAACATGAAAGCTGCAAGGATCTGCAAGGAATAGCTGAGCACTAGGACTATGAGCATTCAGAAAGGGCAGCTTGCACTGGGGTTGCTATCCCAAAAAGAGAGGATCCTGCTTCTGAGGCTCCTGGTATCTTAAAGAGATATGTTTGAAGATCTGCAATTTTATTTTTTAAAACTTTAACACCAAAGACATCTATGGTTTGTGCATTGTCTTATATCTGATCCCAAGAATTCCTGAATTATCCTAAATATACTCCAAAAAGGAATAAGAACCTACATGTTAAAGATCTGAGAGCCAAAGGAAACATGATAACATGACTTACTGAAAGTACAACAAATTTTGTAAAACTTTCTTTTGCAAAAGGTTCTATAATTAATAACTGCATCATAGTTTTAGTTTACTAGGGCAAAGCATGACCTTAGATCTATCTTTCCTAAAATAAATGCTCTTTAACATTAAGGTTCTCAGCATATTCATGGAATTTAGAATCAAACCATTACTATGGCAAGCATTGACAATGAATTTTAAAGTGATGTAAGTTTATTTGCTAACAGCTTCTTTTTTCTTTCAAATGTTGATTTTTTTCAAGTTATCAAATCTATATTATTTGTACATTTTATAATACAGTTGTGCTTTTTTTTCCGCAGATACAAAGTAATTCATGATTAAGTTTCTGTCATGCATTTACCCCATTAACCCCACACATTTTCCACCATTAATGTCCCTCTTGTTTTCTCTCCTTCTCTCTTACCTGCCTGTGAAAGTTTTCTTCATTCTCCACCTCTCTCTCTTGCCTTCTCTCTCTCTCTCTCTCTCTCTCTCTCTCTCTCTCTCTCTCTCTCTC
>PVKC010007256.1:0-29792 GCA_004027635.1 Crocidura indochinensis
TGTGTGTGTGTTAGGGAAAGTGGCTAATTGGAGAATAATCAAGCATCTAAGTTACTATCAACTTTTTCCACTTTTCAAAAAGAGTTTGGGGATTCAGATCTCAGAGTTTCTAGAAAGCAAATTTCTCAAACCACTGAAGAATTCACTAATTCTTTTTCTAATTTTAATGGCAGCAATTGTGATACTTGAATACATCTCCTGGTGACAAATTTAAACAGTTTAAGATAGGTTAGAGGTAAAGAAAGAAAGCAACAATAATTGGAAAACAAACAAACAAAAAAAACCCCACAAAATAAATGTACCAACATAACCAATCAAGGTGAGTTTATCTGAAGTGCTCCACTTCTGCAGAAGAGACAAGTTCTTACAGCAGCTGCTTTTTCCCAATTGCCTGTGGCATTAACTTTGTAAAACTTTAATTTTCCAGTCAGATGCCAAGCATACCTTAGATCACTTATGATGGGCATGATTAGCCACACTTGTTAGGCATAGTTACCATGGGGTCTTTACTGCAACGAGAAATTAAACTTTAAAAAGTCATTCTGATTTACAACTATACAAACTCTCACAATGCTGTAATAAAGAGGCTACGTGATGAAACCTGACAGGATGTTAAGCTTATTGCACAAGTGTGGACAGCTGAAGAGGCAAGAAATAATACAGTTGTCACTGGGCTGTTTCACCTTAACACGGAGCAAACAAAAAGAGTGTTGTTAATCAGTTCAACTCTTTGGCTGGATAATCCTAAACCAGTAATTGATAAATGGGAAAACCATACGGCCCCAACTCTGTGGTTCATAAAATACATGAATATTCATACCATCTCCTTTGGTCAAGAGACATTCTACATGCTCCAAGGCAGGCTTTGAAAGGGGAATATAAATACTTTCTTGCTCAGCAGTAAAGCACTGCTTCCTTTTTAAGGCCTATTTTCTCCTATTAAATGTGAAGTTTAGCAATACACAGAGGACACTGAACACAGAATTGTAGGTAAATGACAAATGGTTCTGTAGGAAGTGCTGTACTTTAGCTTTTTCATACAGGTACATTCGAAAAAATATTAATCTTTAAAGGGAACAGAATACTATATTCTAGCAGAGAAAACACAATTTCAATACAACACTTTTATCTATGAAATTCTTATCCAGTAAAAAAATCTCTGAATTTATAATAACCAGTTTTTAAATAAAACCTAAGTATCTGATTTTCTCTTATACTATATATGAATATTAGCTTGTGCAAATGAAAATAATTTTCACAAAAATGTGCTCATTATTCACTAATATCAGGAGTAAAGCCATTAAAGGTAATGTTATGTCATTTTCAAAGTTTGTTTTACCTTTAAAATGCATCTAAGTTGTAGTCATACTTACTATAATATAAGACACAAATTAATTCACTGAGGCATATAGTCTAAAACTTATATATTAGAGAACATTTTAGGTACATCAATTAGAGACTATGTGGGAAACTACTAATATAAAAAGACAATATTTGTTCAGTTTTCCTTCTTGTAGAATTGATTTTCATATGTGACTTGTCTCTAAATCAGAGCACCTGTTGCTATACCTCATCTATGTTCTAAAATCATTTATTATTCCAGGCTTCCAAAGATAGAAAGCAAAGGATAAGAAAAAGATGGAATGTTGTACTTGATTTTATAAACATTTAACATATTCAATATATGGATTTTCTTCAACGTAATTTAAAACCTTGTTAAATGTTGACCAAACATGACTCTACATAAGATATGAATAACTAATGAACTGATAAATATCCATACAATAGAATTCCAGGCAACAAAGAAAGGTCCTAGGTTGAAGAATAAAGTTTGGTATGTGCAAATTCTAATATTTATAAAAATGTATTAACTTTTATATAGTATGTTACTTATATATGTATGATATGTTATGTAAAATATATATAAAATATGCATATACATTTTAACAAAGAGAAAATGTCAGATTAGAAAAAGTTCATTTTCCCATCCCCAGTCTAGTTTTCCTTAAATATATTAATTTTGCCTGATTACTTTATGGAAATGTCTTCTCTAATTTCTATTTAAATAGAATTGACTTAATTATTTTCTTTCATCAATACATCTGTCTCTTCAATTAATTCATGGTCTATTTTAAAAGAGCTAAGAGCTATATATTTTTTATGTTTATATGTTTTTCTAATATGTAAAATGTTCTGTACATATTATAGATGCGAGAACATTCTCTGATTAACTTTATGATCATTTGTATCCTAATAAGATTTAAGAAGTAATTCCTCTGGCATAGCCACGGGGAGAAAAAAATCCCTCCAACCTGAATTATATCATTTATTTTCTCTCTTTAATTACACATACAGAAATTTAAAGCTGAGATTAGTGATCCACTTTCATTGCACTGATAACTTTTTTTTCTAAATTTTAATTTTCAAATAAAAAGGCAATGATTATTTCTAGAGATAACACAAGTTTCTGCATAATATAATCTAAAGAAAGGGAAATTGTCTTATCCTAATTTTTACCTTTAATACAGAAATGATCACTGTCAGTAATTTCTAGAATGTAATTTATTTTATTTAGTGCTCTCCAACCCAATACATTTATGAAATATTTCAAATATATAGAGAAAATAAAGAATTATATACAAATATATTCCACTACTGTTAAATTTTATGATAGTTTCTTGTTTGTTGCATATGAGAAAACTATTCTTCTATGTCTTAATTCTTAGTCTCTAAATTATGTTCATTTTAGAGACATGCACAGCATGCAGTAAAAAGATATATTTCCATAAGAAGAAAAGTATTACTTATATTGCTTCTGGTTCTTTGAAAAATTGGATTGAACAAAAAGAGTTGGAGGACAGTGCTGGAGCTGTGGCACAAGCGGTAAGGCATCTGCCTTGCTTTCTCTAGCCTAGGATAGATCATGGTTTGATCCTCTTGCATTCCATATGATCCACCAAGAAGCCAGGAGTGATTTCTGAGCACATAGCCAGGAGTAACCACTGAGTGTCACCAGGTGTGGCCCCAAAACCAATTAAAAAAAAAAAAAGGCGTGGAGGGAAACAGAAAACTTGACAGTAGTGTTATATACTTCCTAGACAGGAAGAAATTCAAACTCCAAATGAAAGAAACAAAGATTTAATATACACCCCTAAGTAAAATAGATGTTAGCTGGTAACTTGACCAAATGCCTTTGGTTTCATAAAAGTTGACAACATTGTTATTTTTTAGACGCAGCTCTAAAATGAGGAGGTGTGGGTGCTACAAACATTGCATCCTATTCTGTGACTTTCAGGGACAGAAAGCAGGTACAATTTCCGACCATCACTTATTTACACATTTACTGCTACAGATTTTAGATGCCACATCTAAAAAAACACTCAATAAATTCCTAAACAGATTGCAGGACAAACATTCTAGGACGAAGCCTTAACAGCTCTTTTTTTCATCAATAATAGTTAAGTGGAGTAGATAGAGAAATGACAAATGTAGAAGTCTGTGTGTGTAGCGTACTACACCACTTTATGTTCAAAAAGATCCATTTAAAGCTCAGTTTTCTTATCTACACAACGAGGCTTATATAATACCTATCACAAAATTATTTTCAGGTCAAAATGGATTTAGCCAATATAGTGACTGACATAGAAGTAACAAATATTAGTATTTTTTCCTAATACCTTCCCTCTTATTTTCAAATGGAGCTAAAGATAGCATTAAGATTCTTTTAGGGTAATCATATTGTATTCCTAAAAGATAACTAAGTATTATATAAATCTATATAAGCATATGGCTAAATAATTTCATCAAAATGTGAAACTATACCTTTCAAGTACACTATAAATATTGCAAAGATGCTAGAATATGTTCAGGAGTAATAAATATAAAAGTATGCCATATCACAATTGAGTATTTTGCTTCAGAGTGAGATAGGAAAGAAATCACATATTAACATCTTTTTTTTGACAAAGGAAATACTTAAAATTCTATCTACTAAGTTACTACATGTGGCCTGTTTATGCTGCTCCAGTATGTTCACAGATGGAGAACATACACATACAAACATGTTAATACACACATAGATGTACACATATACAACAACTATCCATTTTGAAAGTTAATTTATGAAGCGAAGTCTTATTTCTATTTCACAGCATTCTGTGAATAACATCAAGTTTTTCTTAACTAATTTATTTTAGCAATCCTCTGAATCACTTCTTTTTAAATCACAAGCAATAAAATACTCGAGGCATATTTTTAAAAATCTGGGTTTTAATCCTTTGTTTTAAGTTTGAACTTTTCTTATTCAGGTTTAAACTGGTTATGAATGAGCATGAATGACCCCTTCGGATTTCAAAAATTCACAAGGTCTCTTCCCAGTAGTGCTTACCTTTTAGTGACAAGAACTAAAGTTTGGAAAAGGTTTAAGTACATGGCTGAGAGAACGTTCTAATACAGATCTTTCAGACTTTTGCTTACTAAAATTACAACAGACATTACTAACTGACATTTACCGTGAATAGCTCTGGGCGGTTCCAGACTCAAGCTATTTTTGTCCGTCAACACTTTGCTGACAGGTTTAATGGACACCTTTTGTAAATGATTTTAACTGGTAGCAACAATACTGATCCTTAAGCCCCCTCAAACTTTATTCCACAGATTGACTCCTAATGGATTAACTGAATTCATCAGACAAGAACTGCCAAAGCATTAGCATTTCTTTACATTTCAGTTCTGGCTTTATGCTAAGATGTCAATGTTTACCTTGAAACTAAATACAATCTCTGAAAAATATTTGTATTTCATGTGCCAATAATGCTGTTTCACACTAAGGCATAGGTAATTATAACTAATGAAAATCATCAGTGATATACTTGCTGTGTAATAATCTCAGAGATGCTAGCGGTACACGGAACACATCATGCCTTTTCATTTCATTATTAAAAACAGCTGATGCATTTCTGGAAGCCAGCATTTCTTCCCTCTCCTCACCCCCCTTCCAGCGTTCTGAGTACTGGGAACAGTTACAACTACAACATTTTAAGAGGGTGGTTTTCTTTCTTTTTTTTTTTTTCCGGTTCTTACCCCCCAAATCATGAAAGAGGCTTTTACAGGAAGTAACCAATACTCCTAAATGACATTTCATTAAAAATGTGTTCCCTTGGAAAGCGGACAGAACTAAAAGGTATGCTTTTAGTTGGCACAAAGCACAGTACAGCAGGCAATGTGTGAAGCTAAGGAGCATCAAAATCGACTTTGCCATGGATGTGAGCAGCATTCTGACCTGGAAAATAAAAAGACTAAGAAATTTAACACGCTTTTTAATATCTTTTAAACTACAATTTTAAAAGAATTCCCTCTTGAAGAAAACAAAAAGTGCACAGAATTATATAAAACAGCTTTATGTTAGAAAGCTACCAGATATGTTAAACAATTTTAAACTCATCATGTGGCAAATAAAACTTTCTTTTTAATAAGATAATGTGGAAAAGAATTTACAATAAATTTGGATGGAGTGAACATTGGCTATAGATAATTCTGTGATGGCAATCTTTTTTCTTGTATTTTATTTTCTATTTCCCCTTTTTCCAAATCTCCTTAAAGTTTAAGAGCATATTGTTTCTGAATTAATGGAAAATAGTTTTAGAGCATAGTTTTCAAAGGTGTAAGTACAGTGACCAAATCAAGGCTTCATATCATTTTTTTTTCCTTAGGAAGTTTGCTTTTAGTATTCTTACTTGAAGGACAAATGATTAATTGGAATTACTTCTTTCTCTTGTGAATACAAACATGACCAAATCAACCTTCTCTTTTGCTCCCTTCTAAGTTCTAGAAAAGGAATTTAAAATTGTCATTGAAAAATCTCTGCCTGCTAAAGCTTTAACATACTCAGTAAAAAGAGTTTGCAAAGCAGAGTGAAAACTCTTCTGGGAATGGCATTGCCAAGTTGTTTTTCAAGGTTACTTTCCCTTCATTAAAAACTTAGTAAAATAATAATGAAGAAGAAACTGCTTCACATTAAGGAAAAAATAAGATCACTCATAGGTTTTACTGTTCTTTTACTTGAACTTTCTCTTGGTTGAAGTTAATGCCAGCTCATGTTTTGTCATTATTTTTTTTTTACTTCACATTCACTGTAAACAGAAAAAGAGCCATAATTATGCCATATTTGATCCATATCAAAGCAACTGATCCATGTATCGATTTACATTAAGTAAAGCACATAAAACAATTTTGCTTTTCACCCTTACTTCCTCACTTTCTAAGGAAAGTTTCCTTTGGCATACTTCATTTGAATACAAAACCATCCCGTTGAAATTTGTGATGTTAAACAAACCATACCAGTCATTCAACTTTTTAATTAAGGATTCAGTGTTCCATCCCTTTTCAGACATTAAAATTCAGGTGCAGTCATTAATCTTTCTAAACGAATTCACCTGTGGCTAATACTGATGTATTTTCTATGAGGCTTGTCATGGGCTGCATGCTGCATGCATAACCACTCTCCAGTTAATTACACAGGGGATTATTGTTAGTGTCATAAAGATAAATCCTTGCTAGCAGCTCTATAGAGAAGGTTCTTTTTCTTTTTCTCTCCTCCCCTCTTTTTGAAGTAATGCCCTATTTCATTTTGTTAACATCTACATAAGTACGTAAGTATAATACTTTAAGATTACTTCGGTGGCAGAGGACATAGAGAAAAAGTTAG
Source organism: Crocidura indochinensis (assembly GCA_004027635.1). Classification (NCBI taxonomy): domain Eukaryota; kingdom Metazoa; phylum Chordata; class Mammalia; order Eulipotyphla; family Soricidae; genus Crocidura; species Crocidura indochinensis. The sequence goes on from PVKC010007256.1 coordinate 6,707, forward strand.
ATAGTAAGGATGAAAGGTTTAAGAATTTTGCTGTGACAAACTAATATGCATAATATAACCCTCATCCAAAAGAGCTGACAGTAGTAGAAAGAAAATATATATTTTCAGTTTTAGGCATCTCAATTAAATATATTAAATACGTGTCCCCCAGTTCCATGAATTTTTAAATTGAATTGTAGTTTATATACCTACATTAAGAAGACAAAAAGGAAAATGTTTTGGACTTTTAGTAAATGATATCCTGAAATATACAACAAATAAAAATTATAATAAACATTTAAAAATAAAATAGATTTATAAGATGTTGGCAATAATAAAAATGAAGATATAAAACAAATTTACATTAGTTAAATAGAACAACTCCTATATACTTATATTTTGGTAGAAATAAGATTAGAATGGTTCTCTTTTTTTAGATTGAATTGCACTTTTAGTACATACAAACTAGTTGCAATGTAACATGATTTTCTTTGAACTGTTACTATCAGTGCAGCTACATGACTTTAGAGAATAAAGAAAAATGTAAAGCATAACTAAACTCAAAAAGATTAAATAAAGTTAAAAGATGTACCCACACTTCAGTTTAAGAAGATTAAAATTCAACAAAAATATTAGTCTATGAGTTTGAAATGTCATTGTTGAGATAATGGGGATAATAAGTCAGTCCATTGCATCAGGAGAATAAAACAACAAATAAACAAGAAAGAATAAAATTCTTTTTTTCCAAATTGTTTAATATGGATTAATATGTTAATTTATCACCAAATAATGAAAAATACATTAGCATATCTTCTGATAAAATAACTAGACATAATAACTAGTTATTTCTGTAAGAATTATATTTCTAAAATATAAGTAATTGCCTGGATTTTCTTAAAAATTATCAGTTATTGTCACAGAAGTAAATGCAACCACATAGCTTCACCAGTTTCAGATAAATGAAACATTTTTTGATTATATAGAGATGATCAACTCCACTGTTTTTTAACAGTTTAACCACCAATAGTTATGTAGTGATTATAAAGATAAAAAATAACTCAAAAGTTGAAAATACATTAAATTAATAATATATTCCAAAGTTAGTAATTGCCTCAAATTAAAAATTTAAAATATAAACAAATGAATCACAACTTTTCTAAGGCATTGCTATTCATATAATAACTATGATTATATCATTTCTTTTAGATTTAAAGTTATGTTTTAGAAAAATAGTTCATTCAACTTATGCATGTGATTTAATTGGAATTGATATTAAAAATCAAATAACAGTGTGGTACTACTGAGCCATTCAGTGGACAGTCTTAGTAGCATCATTATTTTTTTCATAAATAAACTTAAATGAATATAAATTGCTAAAACCCCTATATGTCTCATGGAATTTTGGCCACTACATACATGATCTGCAGTTTCTCTTTCATGCTTATATGATTGTAAACATAAAGTCCTACAGTATTATTTGTGTTTTCTTCTAACTTTTAGTTGAAACACGATGATAATATAAGTGAATTACTTTTGATGGCATATCTATGTTTTCCATTATTTTCGACTGCTGTTCTGCGAAGTCTGATATTTTATTCTTACTACATTAAAGAAATACTAATAGAATTAAAAGAGTAATAGACGGAGTGATGCATAAACCCAATTTTGCTCATTGATAACCAAATTATTTTACTTAATTAAAAAATTACAAACTAAAATCATGAGAACGTTTAAGAGATTTGTTTAGTGTATTCTATTTTAGAGTGCATTCCCACACTCCTGATAAGAACGTACCCATTGTACTCAGGGATTACTCTTGGTTCTGTGATTAGGAATTACTCCTGAAGGGGCTTGAAAAACCATGTAAGGTGTTGGATTCTAACCAGGATCAGTTGTGTATAGGACAAGAGCCTTCAAAGTGATATAATCTCCAAGTCTCAAGAACTTTTAAAATAATTCCTTACATGCTTGGCATTTTGCCTCGCAATACTACTTTATTCTAGATTCTTTTTTTTATCATATTTGAAATCATGATATCATTTATCATTTTTCCTTTATTGTTTTATCATTTTATTTATAATTTTGAGGTGTTTTTCTTGAAGCAATCCTTACTAAAAGAAAATGTTCCCTTTTCAAACTTCAATATAAAGGCTATTATTACTTTCTTAATGGACCTTAAATCTGAGTTAATGATTTAAGGGGCATTGAATATAGAAGTTAGAGTATTTGGAGAGGTACATGTTAAAATTCTGTTCTATTTACTTTCCTTTTATAATTTCTTTGTAGACAAATTTTAAAAACTTGATGTTCTTTGTCCATTAGTGAATCAAAATTATCCAGACTTTATCATTTTATGCTTTATTTTAAAAACACTTTGGATTTAAAATTTTTTACACATCACAATTAATTTAAATATGCTTCATTATGAGTTATTATATGTGTTATTTTTATCTCCTAAAACTATAATGGATATAACAAAAATAAGTTATTATTTAGAATAGAGGTTTTTTGTTTGTTTGTTTTTTGTTTTTGGGTCACACCCAGCAGTGCTCAAGTGTTACTCCTGGTTCTACACTCAGAAATTGCTCCTGGCAGGTTTGGTGGACCATAATTGAGGCCGGGATTCAAATCACTGTCCTTCTGCATGCAAGGCAAATGTCCTACCTCTATGCTATCTGTTTGGCCTCTAGAATAGAGTTTACCATATTCTTAATTCTTAATGAATTCCTACATTGCAGTTGAACATTTATGAATATTACTCAAGGATGCAAAAAGAAGTGTCTGAAGTCTTAAGACTTCAGTTTATATAATTTTATAATTATATAAACTTAAATATATATTAATTTTCTTTAGTTGTTTATTACATCACACTAGCTAAACTTTCAAACAAACTTACTGATTTAATTTAATAAAACTATATATGAGAAACTTTAATATCCACTTTTTTGGTTTATGGTTTTGACAGATCACAAAATGTCCTATATGGAATGTTCTAATACTCATGGACAAGGTCTTATCAGCTACCTATTCATGTTTACATCATACAGATCTTAAATATTGTAAAGCACTAGATGGCTTAAAATAATTTTTACTGAGAGGAAACTTGATTATTCTACGATTTATTTGAAAATATTGAAAATATTTGCTTTAATGTAAAATTTAACATTTTGGGGAAAAAGAAGATTATGATATTTATTTATTATCTACAATTTTATTTTATAGGCCAATAATATTCAACATATTTGAATAAAAATATAAGGAGTAAAATACGTGTAAATAATATTTGAGGACATGCCTATAAATTCTAACTTCAAAATTTAGAAAGTAAAATATTGATTAAAGGTATTTCCCCTTTTAGTAAAAATATATATTTTAGCATTTTAATAAAATAAATAACATGTAACTTAACCAATGATAAAATAGTTTTTTTTATATGCACAGTTTATATAAATTTCCTCCTGATGGTCCAATTAAATAGATTCTCATTTTAAACATTGCATCTATTCTTTGGTTTAGAATCAATAATTACTATTCTGTACTGACTATCAATTCCAGGAAGTTATTGTCAATGATTTTTAAAGATGATTTTCCGACCATGACCTTCCTCTCTTTTTTTCTCCTTCTACAATTAAAAAAAAATCCAGATACTGGATACTTAGTTTAAATTGGCTACAGTTAGTAAATTTAAAATACTTAATATGCATTCAAACTAGTACTATGGAAAAAATATCCTGAAAGAAAAAGTAGGGCATTGTGTGTTGATGAGATTACCATTGATCTCACAGTACTTTCCTTAATATTCCTTTCCAGGTTTTGCTTATTGTGCATTTTCCTAATGCTTTCATTCAGGATCTTACATTTTCTTGTTCATCAATAGCTCTACTGAAATGGAAAACAGTCTTCTTAGCATAACTTTTGTACCTATGGAAGAAAAAGAATATTATATCTACTTTCATGCTGATTTCATAGGAGACATATGTTACACACCTAATATTCCCATACTATGACTCTGATTTTATTGCAGACAGCTTGCAGACCTACTGACAGGATACAGTATAAACACACCAGGCTTTATGAAATTAGCCAATGCACTTGCAAGGTTAATGTAGCATCTGTGATGCAAATCTGTGACCATTCTAATAGCTCTATTGGTAGACTGATGCCATTTCTCAGACCTGCTCTTGAGTTCCATTAACTTCAAGTATCATTTACACCGTAAACATATGAATCTATGGAAAGTATTAACAGAAGTGTGACCCATTTACACACCACAGGATACTACTGAATCTTAGAAGCTCCAACTGTGTTTAGAATATCATGAACTGACAGCGCATCCTGAAGTTCCACTTTGCATTTCTGGACACATGTTCAATTTCTGCTCACGAGTAAGCTGGTCATTGGGCTGATGCATTTGCTATGAAAGGCTTCATTTTTCTCATTTAGAGGTTGAGCAACATGTCTTGCTGGGGATATTTACAAGATGTCATATTCTAACAAGCATGGAATAGATTCTGGAGTCAGGAGCAATTTTCACACAGGACAAGCTTTCTTTTTATATGAGAGCACAAGGGCTGAGAGCCCAGCAGGATTCATCTAGTACACAAAAGCATTTCCAGCCTGCACACAGTGTGTGCTTAGCCAGAACACCCACATGTCCTGTTTTCTTACTAAATGACATTTTCTGGCTGCTCACTTCATATTTGTCACTTGTATACAAAGTATAATGTCTAAAGAAAGCATGATCAGCTTGTGCATTACTAATCTCATTACTGTAATAGCTCTGAAAACATTGGACAAAAAAAGTAACTGGTAAGCCACTCCACATACACATGCCGTGCTCAGCATGCACCTCATTGAAACATGCAATTCACTGCTGCTAAGAAAGGCAGCAGTCAGCATTTCCAATTTGACTCTTCACTCCCTGCTGCAAATGAAGAATAACTTCTCAATCCTCAATGAAAGGAGTGCTGACAGACCTATCTACCTTAATGAGCTATCATATGCAAAGGTGCTGTAACATCTACCAACCTTTCAAATCCGATTGGGGTTTTTTGGGAGACAGGAGCAGGGGAGTTCTGTCTGTCCATTTAAAGTTTTCTTATTGTCATTAATTCTCCCTTTCATTATAATCTGACTCCACAGACTTCAATTTGAAGTCTATTGAGACTGAGATTACATCATTACCGTTATGTGGTATGTTACACACTAATCATAACCATTACTGCTTACAAGTCCACAGCTTCATTCAATTAGCTGCCTGACATGGATTTTTCAGTTAATTCATAGTGTAGGTCAGCATTGGTCAGAATGGCAGGTGCATTTTACTACCTTTTTGAATGTCAATTATCAATCTGGGATAATTAGAGGGATTCCTATAGATAAATTAATCAGAGAAATTAAAACCAAACATATGTGTCTCTGGAAAAGCCCACTACTACTAAAGATCACGTAGGTTAATCTATGTGTTAAAGTAAATGTATCTCACACTATTTAAATTAAATATAGTATCTATTCAATATATATTCTTATCACAAATAAAAGTTCTCAAGTGAAAATATGTAAGGTGCCCTTAGTATATAGATAATTGACCTTGGTAGATAATAAGTAATGATATACAATGTTTTAATTGTTATTAATCATAATTGCAACCTTTGCCATTTGAAATCTGTGAGCTAAAACTCAGTTAAAAATTAAGATTTCACTGCTCCTTTCCTTTCTTTTATTTTTGCTACACCTGGCCATTCTTGGGGATTACTACTGCCTCTGTACTCACCAGACATATATAATGGACCTGGGATATCATATGTGGTGCCATGGAAGAAGCCTGGGATTGCAGCTTGCAAAGCAAGTTCTTTACCTGCTGTACTATCTCTCTAGCCACTCACTGCATGTCCTAATGTCACTTGTAGTACTAAAAATTTGTGATAACTAGAGTTATACACCATAAAGAACCACTTTGAATTGTGGTTATCAAGCAATTTAGAACTAATTGTGTGTTCAATCAAATTATCTGTATTTTATATATTCCTAAGGTATTGCTTTCTTTCTTAATGTATAGAATTCGATTATTTTATGCATTTCTTTTTTCTTTTTGACAATTACTTATTTAATAGATCAGTTTTTAACATAACTCACATCAATTTTAAATACTATCACATAAAGCATGTAATATATATCAAATAAATAAACCAAATAGAAAACCATGCTTTATATTTTATTCATTTCTTAGGCAAATGATCTCCATAGATTGTCTTCTGACTCAAATCCATGTGTTTTAGCACACATGTACAGATATGCTTAATAACTTAAAGGGGATATTTAATATACAGCAGTTACTAGTGCAATGCTGGATAACCAAGTTTAACTTTTAAGATTTTGTTTTGAGCCACACCTTGCTGTACTCATGATTTATACCTGACTCTACACTAAAGGATCAGTCAAGGCCCCCACTGAGTATCACATGGGGTTTTTGGAATCAAATTTGAATCAACCACTTGCAAGACAAGCATCCTATTTGCTGTAGGTCCCATACAAAATTATTTTAATATCACCTTCATTGGAAAAATATTATATAAGTATTTCCTCTTGTTAATGACAGAACCAAATGCTCTACACTCCAAGCAACATGCATGAAAAGTGAATTAGATTAGAACTCATAATATAACAGACTGTACAAAATCAATTCATGTATCCCATAATAATAGTCATGATTTGAGAATGAAAGACTAACAAGTTTAATGGGGCCAGAGAGATAACACAGTGGTAGGAATTTTGCCTTGCATGAGACCCACCTGGGAGGAAACCGATTCAATTCCTAGCATCCCATATGGTCCCCAGCCTGCCAGGGGAAATTTCTGAGTGCATAACCAGTAAACACTGAGCCACTGGGTGTGGCTCCAAAACAATCAAAAAATAAATAAAGTTAAAAAAAAGACTAATAAGTTGTAATATAATTGAAAGTTACACAGAAGTTTATTAATGCATCACCCATTTTTTATTTGGAGGAATAAAACTCATAAAGATTAGTCTTATTTTTATGTGAGGAAAGGTTGGTTTAGTAAATAATGGGATGAAGCTAAAAAATTAAGGTATGTTTGTGGCAATGAAAGGGATGAAGTATGTCAGTACTGTCCCAAACAGAGAAGCAGCATTTTCAAAATTTCAAAAAGGTGAAGATACCTCTATTTAAGACATTCAGACTAATGTTTGTACTTCTAAGAGGTAAAGTTGTGCGGATTGAGGCTAAAATAGAGTGCAAAACCAAAGAATAATTTAGTTTTCAATCAGATTATTGAATTTGCATTTTATTTTTAATAAATCTTATCTAAAACCTGTTTGTAAATTACTATATTATGTAAGTGTGAACGTATGGTAATAATGGCATGTTTAAGCAGTTAAATCAATATTTTGCAATGTGTATGTGGAAATATTTGTTTGGAAAAACTTACATAGAAAGAAAAGATATTTGAGAACTGTGTATGAAGGCTAGACAAAATGCTGAAATTGGTTTTCCTAATACATCTTTTTAAACCAACATTTCAATCTTTAATTAAATCGAACAGTTAGAGTACTCAGATACACTGTTCAATTTAGTCAGACCTCAGAACAGTTTAGTGTAGTCATGGAACAATTTGTGAGATGGCAAGACCCTATAAATAAAAACACGTAGAGCCAAAGAAAATTATTTGAATATTCTTAATGAATTGAGCTTGTCGTTGGCATAAACTAAAAGTTATGAAAGAACAAAATAAAAAGAATGTAACTTCACTTAGATGATCAACATTGTATTTGTCCAATCCTTCATTTTTAAAAATAATATCTTTAAGCACCCTGATTACAAACATGTTTGTAGTTGGGTTTCAGTTCTAAAAAAGCACATCCCCTTTCGCCAGTGAAACATTCCCACCACCAATCCCCCCTCCATCTCAATCTTCCCCCACACCAAGCCTATATTCAAAATAAGCATTCTATTTCTCTCCCTCACTACTATTGTCATGATAGTTGTTAGTGTAGTTATTTCCCTAAACTGCATATGAAGCTTACCACAAAGAGTGATGAGTGCAGTCAGCCCCTAAATTGTTATCAAATGTTATCAAATAACAAAAAATGTTATTTTTGTTTATACTGATCAATCTTGAATTTTATTGATAGTCAAAAATGTTATTTTTGTTTATACTTATCAATCTTGAATTTTATTGATAGTTAATTTTAGTTGGAATTCTATAATTTCTAATCTCCTAAAATGTTTAATATACACAATAGCCATGAAACTCATAGGATCCGTTTAAAACCTATATGACTTTGTAGGCTAACCAGAAATGTTATGAAAAGACAAAGACACCTAGATTAATAAATTTCCATGTCATAATTTGTCTCTAAATTTTTTGCCATTAAAACCAAAATACTTGAGAAAAAATAAATGTAATAATCTATAAAAATACATACAATACTGCCTTTTAAAATATTTTAAATGATAGGGGTAAGAGAGAGAGCATAGTGGTAAGGCACTTGCTTGCCTTGCATGCCACCTATCCATGGTGGATGGTGGTTCGAATCCTGGCATTCCAGATGGTCCCCCTTACCTGCCAGGAGTGATATCTGAGCAGAAAGCCAGGAGTAGCCCCTGAGCGCTGCCGTGTGGGACCCAAAGCCAAAACAAACCAACAAAAATTTTTTAATGAAAAAAATAAAAAGGATAAATCTAATGTCTGGGTTAAGTCATGAAAATGTAGAAAATATTATTTATCCTATTAAATCTATTGCAATCACATAATAATAGCATCTTATTAGTAGGACAGATACAGTGCATAATGTCCAGATTCAGAAAATCAGATTACTGTAGAATTAAAACCTAAAAAAGATCATCTTCCCTTAAAAAATAATGCTTTCTTTCATTTTACATGTAGATTACCAATGAATGTAAGAAAAATATTTTTTATGGTAGGTGATAAGTGGAGAGCTCTAATCTTTTTGCGTTCTTAAAATAATAGTATACAGTTTAATGAAAATGTGGCGAATTATTATCATATTTAGTTGTTTATTTGTTATTTTTTGTTTTGAGGCTGCACCCAATCAGTACTAAGGAATTATTTCTGTTTCTGTGCTCAGAGATACATTCTGATGGACTCTGAGAATCATATGGCATGCCCAGAATCACACCCAGGTCTCTGTACAAAAAGCAAGTGCCCTACACATTGTATTATCTCTCCAGCCTCACATTAGCTTTATTTTTAAATATATTGTAATTTTACCAAATTTTTAAAAGTTCAAGAAGCTTAAAATGCTATAAAACATACTGGGTGAAAGATAATATGTTCTGAAGTGCCTTGTGGAAGAAAATAAATAATACTTCCCTAAGAGAAATAATACAAAAAACCAAAAACTGAGGCAAAAGCTGGTTAATGCATATAAAATTTTAAGCTAGTATTAATTTACACCATAATCTTGTAAAATAGTGATTATAAATTTATGTATGAAATCTGAATTTGCATCCAACTGCACAGTATAAGATACACAACATTGGATTATTTTGTTGCACGAACAATGTAATTAATGCTGATTATTGAATATAAAGTGATTAATAGTTTATAGCAAATACAATTCTATTTAAATATATTATTTCTTCTTTTTAAAACCAACTTAAAATTTTATTTTTAAGTAATAGAACTTAGACCAGAAGTTTGCTTAGCACACCAAAATAGAGATTTGGCCAGAAAGCAAGGAGATTATGTTCAGTGGTGGGTCTACTACCAATATTTTTACTCTACTATTTTCTTTTTCTTCTTCTTCTTTTTTTTTCAGTCTTTAAGAACTCCCAAGGCTGGACTGGAATTTTACGGGAACCTGATATCTTTAAAACTTTTACCAAGGCACAACACTGATATCAGATTAAAAAGATGTCACTTATAACATATAAACATACTTGTTAGTAAATAATCCTTAAAATTCTCAAAAACCAAATATTCCTGAGTATATTATATTTGTTTCACTAATTTGCCTTTCACCCCAGGTAACCCAACTTACATTACACAAGGTGTAACTGTATAGTTCTTTACATAATTATCTCTGTATAATTATTTACTTAAGATGCTTACCACATTTTTATATCACAATGCTTTCTATAAAATTCAAATAAACTATTGAGTAGGCCTGAATTTAAATTTACAACGAGGAAAAGGTGACTATTTTGGAAATGTCCCAGGATGTCTTCTAAGACTTCATGAACACTCTTACATTTCTTTGTCTTTTCTTTTTTCTTTTTATTTTGGGGGGGCACATCCGGTGATCCTTAGGGGTTACTCCTGGCTATGCCCTCCTGGCTTGGGAAATCATGTGGGATTTGGGGGATCGAACCACGGTCCATTTTAGGCTAACGCGCAAGGCAGATGCCCTACCCTTGTGCTAACGCTCTGTCTGCATACCTCCTTACCTTTTTGCTAATCCAACAATTTCCTTACAGTTTAGTATGGGAAACCTCTCAGTAAAGTTAACCAGAACAATACCTCCCAACATGGAATAAACCCACACAGTCTCTCTCAACATCAAATCAGTGACAGCTTCAAACCTTAGAAGGGAACTTTTATTCCCCAAATCAGAGAAGGGGACCCTCATTGAGGCACCCCCCTCCCCACCCCAGACCTCAGACCAGTTCTCTGCCTCAAAATCAGGTTCTTCCCTGTAGGGGAAAGAAGGAAGGTACCTTTTGCAGTTCTGTTCCTCTGCTGGCCAAGAGTCAGAGCTGTGGGGTAGTGCAACACAAGGGGACCTGGGGTTCCTTAGGGCTCCCCTAAAGAATTTTGAATTGTCAAAATTGTTGGAGGGAAGCTAGCCTGTGGATTCAGGTTCCTCTCACTTACAGAGCCCCACCGAGACTAGTGCTCTTTCAATTCTCAGAGATCTCTCTGGAGCCTCCAAATATTTGGAAATTCGCTTAGCCAAGTACATCCCGACAGATATTTGATATGAAAAAGGGAAGTTTTATTCACCGGTGGGCTGAGTCCATACAGCAAGGATGTTCTAAAATATTAGCATAGAATAATGGTCTAACAAGCCATTGTATAGAAATTTTTGCAAATTCCTTCTGGATCATGTTCAGTATTACACGTTAGTAGTGTGGAAGCAGACTCACATCTTGGCATCAAGTACAGCAATGACGTTGGTGGCACAATACAACAAGAACATCAAAAGGGGCTACAATCATTGTGATGCCAAGGGAAGTTGGGTAAAGTCCTGTATAACAAGAAAATAAGTTTTTTTAGTTAACATAATGTGCACTTGTACAAGTAAATTCTGAACAACATATTACAACAGCCCAGAGTTTGAATGAACTAAAAACCTTAATATAAGACTTTGATAATTATGCATGCCTTTTATCCCTTTGACAATAAACAGAAATTATTATTTATCAATGGGATATATGAATGTGTAGACATTTATATTTAAAATATAAAATGGAAGAAATTTTATTTTAAATAAATTTATTGGCTCTATATTGGTTCTCATTATAGAATAAAGGTAAGTTTAAAGAGATGCATAATAATGTTGACATTTCTTTAGCATCATTTCACAAGTTTAAGAATATTGAACATATATGTTAATAGCATTTGTTACTAGAAAGTTTAATTATACTTTTCATAGTCTAATTTGCTTGGAATTATTCTTTGAAACCTTTAAGGGGAAGTTATTGGGTTTAATCTTAGAGGCAAAAAATATGAACTTCTTTCAATATAACACTGTCTGAAATAATTTATCATTTAAAATTATAAATTTAATTTAAAATTTTAATTGTGGATTGGTGGCTTACAATACTATTAGTAATAGCTTTTCATTCACATAATCCAATACTATACCCATCCTAGTATCCCCTCTTCATCTCCCAATCACCTCAAAACCCCTCTCTCTCTCAATGTACCCCCAACACAATTGTTGTGAATCAGTTATTTTTTTAAATATTGAGTGAATAAATATAAAGCCCTAGTTGCATGTTTTATTACTTTTAATCTTACCTGTTATTCATCTATCTGTATTTAAGTTTACCTTAGAAGCAACAGTGCTATTCCTCTTACTGATGCTCTAGTACCTCAATAGTCCAATGAAATTATTGTCAAATAAAGTATTCTTTTAAAAATAAATTATTCATTTTTATTTAGATAAATAGCCACAATATACAAAGTTATTGGCACATGAGTCTTAGGCATGTGATCTGACACCAATTCCATCACAAATGTCAGCTTCCTTCTATCTGTTTTCATGCTCTGTCCAGCTCACACTGCCACACCTCCAAATCTTTCTAACTGCACTGTATCAGTTGCATCTTTTTTATTAATATATTTATTTAAATATCTTTATTACAAATATGATTGTAGTTGGGTTTCAGTCATGTAAAGCATACTCCCCTTCACCAGTGCAACATTCCCATCACCAATGTCACAATTCTCCCTCCTTCCAATCCATTCCCGCCTGTACTTTAGACAGGCATTCTACTTCTCTCATTCATTCACATTGTTATGATAGCTCTCAATTATCAGTCGCATCTTAAAGTTCAGAATTTGTAGTTTAGGTTTGTTTTTAGTGTTGTAGAATCTATGCTTTGGTTATATAACACTTCCACATGACAAGTGTACACTGGAATTTGACCCATTTCCCCCTACTTCTTCATTTTTTCATCTTCTTCCCCCTCAATTTCTTTACTTTTATGTCTTTCTGTTTGTTCTCTGGCCTCAAGGTGACCTAATCATCCTCCCCTTCATTACACTACATTTTCTCATCCATTTCCAACTAAAGCATTCCTTAGCACACAGAGCATGTGCAACAAAAGTAATGTGCTTTGGAAAAAATTTTGTAAAAAAGATAGAGGCTTATGTATAATTCATTTATATTACTTCATACCAGTAAGACTAGCACATATAAAAATAATAAAGACAATCACTGCTAGTATGGATGTAGGGAAAAAGAAACCTCAACCTCTTTGGTTGGAAATAACTGGTTCAAAAGCTCTTTTCAGAAAATACATTTACACTTCAATATTTATTGTACCATTAATGATAATAGTAAAAATCTTGGGAAAAACCCATGTGTCCCCAAACAAATGATTGAATAAAGAAACATTGATAGATATATGAGAATATTTATATACATATATATTATATATACATATATATATATATATATATTGAATATTGCTCTGTATAGAAAAAAACAGCAATATAGATGGGGCTTTAGGGTATCTTGCTGAATGGAATTTGTCAGGAAAAGAAGCCAAATGCAAACTAATCTCTCCTACATATGGAAGATAAAGAACCATAGTAAGGGAATAACAAATGGCTAATAGCAACAGAATGTGAGTAATAAGCTTTAAAACTAAATATGTTGTGGCCGAGACTGGGAAGGAGAGGCTAGATAGGGAGACACTAAAATAACAAATTGGTAAGATTATATGTATGACATCCTATCATTGACAATATTGTAAATCACAGTGACTAAAAGAAAAAATTTAAAGTATAGCATATCTAAAAGTTTTCAATTAAAAATCCATTTTTTGTTAAAAATTAAACTTACTAAAATTGAACTTAATGATTTAATTTATTTGTTTTGGACCTCAGCCAACTGTGCACAGGATCCCTCCTGGTAGGGCTCAGTTGCCATTTGCGTGGTGTGGTTCGAATCGGAATCATCTACAAAGCAAACAACTTACTCTGATGTTCTATATCTCCAGCACCATTTATTTTATTTCTGAGTACAACAAAGTAAGCATTGTGCTTATACAAGTAAAATAAAAAGTTTCCTTTGTTGTAACTTAATCTCTGAATTTCACCGATTTGCAGAATTCAATTAAAAAATTAAAAATAGAAAATTCAAAGGAGACTGAAAATTTTATGATGGCTAGGTATTATCTTAACAAACTCAAATGAATTCTAGAAACTAAACAATGACATTAAGATTACACTATGTAATCTTATTCAGATTGAGTTTATAGTGTTATGGATAAACATCCATTTTCCTAACAAATTTAACTTGACTCTTAGTGCATTTTGATTTGTTTTTAGAATATTTTATTATTTTTTCAGACATGTGAGGACATTGAACAAAATATAGAAGTATTCATAGCTTAATGATAACTCTGGGTTCAAAAATCACTTCTGGTTGCGATCAGAAGACTATATGTGATGCTAAGAATTTATCCAGGGTTAACTATGCTAGGTAATCCTTAAGTCAGTGTACTCTCTTTAGCTCTTTAGAAAATTATTGCATCTTCCATTGACACATGGAGATAACAAATATTGACAGGTAAAATATTAAATATTAAACTTAAATAGGTAACTGTTCATTAAAAAATCACAGGTAAAAAACCTATAATTATTACCATTATGTTTTTGAATTGACATGTGGATATTAAATTTGTTTTGTTTTTTCGGGCCACACCTGTTTGATGCTCAGGGGTTACTCCTGGCTAAGCACTCAGAAATTGCTCCTGGCTTGGGGGGACCATATGGGATGCTGGGGGATTGAACCATGGTCCTTCGTTGGCTAGCGCTTGCAAGGCAGGCACCTTACCTGTAGTGCCACCTCACAGGCCCCCGGATATTAAAATTTACTAAAAAATATTATAATAAGCATTTATTTTATACAATGTGCATTTATTTTATATTTAAAATTCATACATTAACAAACTTAATGAAAAAATATATAAGGTGCTTACATATCTATGGTATCATAAATTAAAATACATATTTCATTAGATGTAAGCAATAATATTCTCTTTAGAATTATGACTTAAGTGCTTTTACAAATTACTTCACACTGGTCTGCATACCACATAACTACAATAGTAATATAGAGGAAAGAATGTTTACTTTTTTTCTACAAGCTTGTTTCTTAATAACCTGAAATATAAATTTTGTTCAAGATGGAAGCAGATTATTGAATTTAATATTTTGTGCTCTATATATAATTACTGTAACTTACCTATTATTGATTTACTTTGAATAAGTTTCAACCATTTAAAAGTTATTGTATTTTCAGTTATATAAACATATATAAATTTACTATTGGGACTATGTTGTATAACCAAAACAAAATTGTATACATTTATAGAAAAATCTTAAAATTTACTTTATTAGAGCTTAATGGTTCCTTATACTCTTTTACTTTGTTTCAAAACATTTAACTTTTACTTCTGCTTTTACAATATTAAATAAATTTCAGGAGAGTGACTTCACACCTCTATGTGTGTGGATTTTTATTGTATTCATAATATTTTATCTATTCAGCTAATTTAAACAGAAAACTGAGAACATTAAAAAAGTATTTTATTTGTTTAAATAATAATGATTATCTTAAGAAGGCAAAGATTTAAAACTACTAATTCTACTTTCATGACTTGGGTCATCTTGGACCAATGATTTTTATTTCACTTTGTAGAATAGGAGTTTATAATAGAATCACTCCGAGAAATATAGGAAATAGAAATTAGAAAATACACAGCAAATGCTGGTAACTAAAAAGCAATGGATAAACATCCCTGTTTTCAGATAATTACCCATTTTTAGTACACATACATGTTTTCCATTATCATCTTTTCATATAAATGTATCTCCACTTAATAGCATTTTGAATAAAGGCAAGAGAATGAACAGTGGTATCCTTTAGATCACACTTTTTCTGAAAATGATTAGCTTACTCTGGTGAAAATTGTCAGAATTGAACAGTCATACAAATTGAAAATAATGATAAAAATATACTTGGAAGTTTAAACATTATTAAAAGGACAATGCAGCAACTCTGTCTTATTCTTCACTTAATTCTATTCTATAAAGCAAAAGCAATATTTTTATATTTAAATATGTTTGATTCAACTTTATAATGCACACAATTATTTAATGCTAGATTAAATTATTTAACTTCTAATTTACATTTGGACAGAGAAATAGAAAATACTATCATATTAAAAAACACATAGTAGGCCATTATTATTCATAACATATTACTAGGTGGTTTTTACATATATATATATATATATATATATATATATTTAAAAGCATAAAATTCAAAGGCAATAATGACCATACAAATATTTAAACTATTTAAAAACAACTGAAAAAAAAGGGAAGCTAATAGGAGTGAAACAAAGTTCTTATTTGAAGTACACCCTGGTGGGATTAGAACTTATTTACTCTGAGAACTCTGATTGTATTATCTGAAGAAATGGGTGGGTAAGCATTATCATATCTGCTGATTACTAAGTTCAAAAATGTGCTTCTCTTTATCTAGGATTAGACTGTCTACTTATAATTTCCTTTAACTTTATTTTCACCCTGCATATGCATGCATATGACACATGTGTTTACATATAAACATAATCTTATATTGTTGTAACATGTTATTTCCTTATTTCTCCATATTTTACTCTGGGACATAAATTTGTTGTTATCCTTTGCTCAGTTACTTTTTGCCTCAGTTCACTGAGTTTATTCAGATATTATAATAGAAATAGAAACTTGCTCATATTTGTATATATGATGAATAATAAATATTTATTAAGCTAATTTTATCAAAGTGATATCTTTGCTTTACCTTTTATCATTTCACTGAGCCTTTTTATTTTTATTAAAACGTTAGGGTAAGAGTTCGTCTATGAAACTCTCCAAAAACTCTACAAATGTGAGACTTTAAAAGAACATATTTATAAGTACATGTTATAAAATAACTAGGGCAATGTGAAAAAATACAGCATTAAATTAAAACTTCGAAACCTATAAATATTTGATTAGAAAATATTTATTTAGAAATTTGGTTTATGATAGTGATATTAATTTTCATCCTAATTTCAAAAATTTTGCTATACTACTTATATATCTTATTTTCTTGCTATTTTTTAGAACTCTCTTGGCTCATCCTCTGTGTTTCCTTTGTCGTGCTCATTCAATAGACAACAAAGCCCCCTGAGTCTGAGAATTCTTTCCCTTTGGATCTGCCAATCAAGCCCTTCTGCAAATTCTTCTTAAGGCCTGCGTCTCTGAAGTTTGCATTTTATGCTAGATAGAATATCAGTGGAACAACAATAGACACCCCAGAAATAGAGCAATAAATAATAGATGGACAGAGAGATAGTAAAAGCTATTGACTCTTTCCTTCCATAGATAAAAGAACAGAAAAATGAGCAAGAAAGATGATAGTGAATGGAACTAAAACTTTTAACCACTGCATTTTTTCTTACAATGTATTAATACATTTGTTATAAATAATAGTTTATTGTAAATATTATAGAATAGAAATCTATAGGAAAAGGATTAAATCTATTTCCTGAGAACAACTCAGTACAAATTATAACTTAATAAAATGTCAAAATTAGGCAGTAGCTTAGCAAAATATTTCAGTGTAAGAATCCATGCCTCCAAATAAAATTTTTAAGATGTAGTGATAGGAAAACTATCATAGACGAGCTAACATATTATATATATTTTAATTTTACAGACACAGAAAAGACACTTTAGTAGAAAGTTGCTGTTACTGAACTACAAGGAGTTGAGATTCCTTTATAATGGAATAAAGAACGTGTATGAATTTATTCAGTTCAGAAGAGAAGAGCTCATGTATGAATGCTGATCATCTGGTGTTTTCAGAACTAATGATCTGTCTTTATATTCCAAGAGTTAACCAACAAGCAATTGTGTTGAGAAAAAAGCAAGGCATGCTTTATAAAATAACAAAGCAACTTCTGATTTGATAGTATTAACATTAGGTATGGTTAGTTAAGTCACTCCTGTATTACCTATATTTTTTCATCGCTTTCCTTTATACATAGAAAAAATTTCTATTAATTTAAGCACCATGGAAACAAAAATTTAGTCATATAATGTATACTACCCTTCATTAATGCATATTTTGCAACATTAATGTCCCCATTTTTCTTCCCATCCCTCCCTCCTGCCTTTGCGGCAGGCATTTTACATCTCTCCAGCTCTTTTTACCTTGATGTTGTGGTTTGCACTACCATTATTGAAGTGGTACCATGCATATCACTTTATCCCCATTTAAGCACCTAATTTTTATCCAGAATGACCAGTTAACAGCTATGATTGCCATAGTAGAATCTTCTCTACCATAAATGCCCTAATGGCACTTTGTGGCAAGCTTCCTTCCATGACTTGTCCTCCTGGCCCTTATCTCTATTGCCTTTGCATATAATTACCATACTATCTTTACTTTATATAGCACTTTTGAGTGATGTTATTCTGTCTATCACTCTCCCTCTGGTTAATTTCACTCAGCATAATAATCTCCTTATCCATACATGCATAAAATATTTCATGACTTAATTTCTTTTAACTCCTGAATAGTATTCCATTGTAGATGTATCGCTGTTTCTTTAGTCACTCATTTGTTCTTGGGCACTTTGGTTGTTTGCAGATTCTGGCTACTCTACAGAATGCTGCAAAAAACTTAGAAATGCAGGGGGCTTTTCTGATATTGTTCTAGGTATCTGGGATATATCCGTAGGAGTGGCATTGCTGATCATGGAAACTCAATTTCTAGTATTTTGAGTAATATCCACGTTGTTTTTCAAAAAGGCGGTACAAGTCTACATTCCCACCATCAGGGAATGAGAGTCTCCTTTTCATCAAATATACCTAAAATAAGTTTAATGCAAGTAGTTTATATGCTAGTATGCAGATATTTTTCAAAATAAGTTTATTTTCAATAATCTATTTTTGGGTCAAACCCAATTATTCTCAAGTGTTAGACCTGACAGTACTTGGACACTCTTTGTTATTCCAGAGATAGAAACAGGGTCAGTAGCATACAAAATTAGTCCTTATCCCCTATAAAATCTCTCTGGTTCCTAACAGTCTTTATGGCCATTTTATAGAAAGATTTTTTTTGTTTTGTTTTTTTTTGGGTCACACCCAGTGACGCTCAGGGGTTAGTCCTGGCTATTCGCTCAGAAGTCGCTCCTGGCAGGCACGGGGGACCATATGGGAAACCGGGGAATCGAACCGAGGTTCGACCTAGGTTAGCACAAGGCAAGGCAGGCACCTTACCTTCAGCGCCACCGCCCGGCCCCTATAGAAAGATTTTTAATTCAAATGTGCCAATAAGATTTATTTCACTTTGGAAATAAAAGCAAAGGCTGAGACTTTTTGACTAAGTACACTTGAAAAATAAGCCCTGATTTGCCTATTCAGATATTCACTTAAATTTAAAAAATTAATTTTGTATCGTCTTGAAATACATAAAGTTCTTAAATTATGTATGTAATGAAGCAATTTTCTTAATTCAATGTTTTAAAATTATAATATTTGAATTTATTACAATAATCTATAAAATTATTCTCTTGTAGAGGCAATACAAACAAAATTATGTAATATCTATGTAAATAATTATTTAGGGGTCAGAGATATAGTACAGGCCACAAGGCATTTAATTGCTTATGACTGATCTGGTTTGACTTGAAGTGCTACATATGGTCTCCCAAACACAAAATTGTGTATGTTCCAAAAGTTAAAAATAACAGCAAACTTTTTTAGAAGTCATCTTGATTTTGATACAGACTCAATAGATTTATCTTCAAAATATTAGGTTGACTTTTTTGCAAACTGGTATCTATATAAAATATATAATATTTTATCATAAGGCTTTGTTTGGAGGTATGCTGTGCTAAGGACTTACTCTTCTGGCAGTGTTCAGAGGACAATATATATGTGAGTGCCAAGGATAAAACTGAAGACAGTGCACCCAAGACAAGCATCTAAACTCCTATACTATCTTACTGACCCTAAGATAAGATATATTTAATAAATTGAAATAAGATTGATTTTGTGTGCCAGTGCAATAGTATAGCAAATAAGGTTCTCGTTGACCAGAGTTTAATTTCCAGTACTGCATATGGGGTCCTCTAAACATTGCCTGAGTTCTGAAAATAGAATCAGGAGTATACTCTGAGCAGAGCCATGTTTTTGCATTTATTTATATTAGTGTCAAAATATTAATAGCATACTTTTAAACTGAGACAGTAGTTAATATTATTAAAACTAATTATTGTGCTCAAAATTATTATAGAAAAACATGTTTCATGTAGGAATGTCATCTCACTTATAATCTCAAAATTATAATTACTATAAGGATTGAATAATTTTTGCTTACCTACAAGACATGATAAATAAAGAATAAATTATGCCAAATATTAGCAAAAGGGAGGTGGTAGATATTAGAGCTTAAATAGTGAAATTAAGTAGAAAGACAACAGAAAGTTTGATGAAACTAAGAGAAACTCATATTAAATGAACTAAGATGGAAAGATATTACTCAATTACTCAAATGATAAAATTATTAACAATAGAAGATAATGTAGCAGATTTAACACAATACCACTTGAACAAATTAGGTTAACTTATAAGAAATGTAAAAAGATCTAGAAATACACTCTACCAAGATAATTATATAACATAAAATAAAATTAATAGTTAATAAACAAATTATTAAGTCAATAATTAGAAAATATTCTAATCAGTAAAAGTGCAGATATAAATGGTTTCACAGGCTAATTCTACCAACTATTCAAAGGAAATACTATGATTTATAAAATTTTTCCAAAATATTGAAGATGAAGTACTATTTCTTAACTTATCTTATTAAACCATTATAAACATGATAATGAAGGATACCACAAGATGGGGCTGGAGAGATAGTACAGGCACTTGCCTTGGAGGTGGCTGACCTATGCTAGATCCAGGCAACACAAATGGAGTTACTCCTGAATTTTACCACAAAGGGATAAAGTTCAAGGAAACATACAGAATAGCCAAAGCACTAAATATACTTGACTGAATTCAGGAACTTATTAGTGCAGTGAACAGAACCAGGATTAAAGGATGGTCTAACAAACAAATGAACAAATGTGACACAACACATTAATAGAATGAAGAATAAAATATATACAAAAAACTCAACAGGTTTTAACATTATAAAACTTCAAAATTTGATATAGAACTAATATTTTTGAAGATAACACAGGCCAGGTAGGATATAGTATCATACTTAACTATGAGCAGTACACAGCTCTATGTGGTAAATACCTCTCTAGGCTGAGGAATAGCCAGGGTATTTATTTTTATCATGTCTATATACGTTATTGTATATATTTCATATATATTATATACTTTGTATATATATGCATTGTATATATATTGTATATGTTAATTAGGCATAAACAATAGTCATCTAATTGAAAGGGAAGAAGGAAAACTGCTTTTGTAATTAGCATGATCTTATATGTTGAAAACTCTAACTCCACTATTTTTTTTCATAATAGGTCATTGAATTCAGAAAATTTAGAATGATAGAAATGATAGATTGATAAAAAATAGAATACATAAGCAAGTTGTGTTGTAACACACTGAAAATAAATTATCTAAAGTGAAAATTAGAAAAATTATTCCAATTTAAAATAATGTCGAAATGAAAAGACACTTAAAAGTAAATTGTATCAAGAAGGGTAAAGTCTATATGATAATAACTGTATGATAGTGTTGGATGTGATTTAAGATGACATATAAAAATGGACAAGGTACAATTTCCTTGTATTGGAAAAATAACTTGTAAAATTGTCCCGTTCTATCTAAAGCAATCATGCAATCACCTTTAAAATTCATTTTTTGTTCCATGCTTTAATATGACATTTTTGGGTTATAATGATAGTACAGCAGGAAGGATACCTGCCTTGTACAGTACTGACCTGAATTTAATCCCAGGCATTCTATAGGTTCCTCCAATAACCACTAGAAATGATACCCAACCTCAGAGCCAGAAGTAGTCCTGAGAACCACTCTGTGTGGTCCCAAAACAAAACTAAAAACATACAAAAACGTCAGTCATTTTATTCTCTTAAGTGGGAAAAATTCTCCGGATATTTGTCTAAAACTTCAAAAGACATCGAATTATTGAGACAAACCTGAGAAAGAAAAATCTAGAAGCATCATAATTCTTCATTTCAAACTTTATTATAAATAGATAGCAATCTAAACAGTAAGTCTAATCTAATTAGAATCATCATAAATCAGATTCATAAGTGAGTAAAACAAAACATAGTTTAGACATAAACTTTAATAATTCACATTCACTCATATTTGACAAAGGTACCAAAACACACATTATAAATGTATATTGTAATAAATAATACTGAGGAATCAATGTTCATAAAAATAGATATATATATATATTTTGGGTTTTTTTGGCCACATCCGGTGATTCTCAGGGGTTATTTCTGGCTATGCGCTCAGAAATCTCTTCTGGGTTGGAGGACCATCTGGGATGCCGGGAATCAAACCAAGTTCGTCCTGGTTCAGCCTCGTGCAATACAGACCCTCTACCGCTTTGCTATCACTCTGGCCCTAGAAAAATGAATCTTTTGTTGTTGTTGTTGGTTTTTGGGTCACACCCGGAAGCGCTCGTATTACTCCTGGCTCTACCCTCAGAAATCGCTCCTGGCAGGTTCAGGGGACCATATGGGATGCCAGGATTCAAACCACTGTCTTTCTGCATGCAAGGCAAAAACACTACCTCCATGCTGTCTCTACAGCCTGAAAAATAAATCTTGACTCCTAACTTATATTACTCAAAAAATTTAATGGAAAATTGGTTATACACCTTGTTCAAAAACCCAAACCACAAATACATAAGGAAAACTTCAGAAAAAAGATTTTTGATATTTTCTTGGCAATAATCTCTCCGATAAGGCAGCAAAAGAATAGGCAAAAAGTGGGGCTACAGTAAACTATAATCTTTGTTATAACAAAGAAAATAATGATTTTAAAGGACTAAATACAAAATGATGAAAGATATTTGTAAAGTAAATTATGAGACTGTTACATAAAATATAGAAAAATTATTTATTTATTTATTTTTTTTATCATTTAAATTTTTATTGTGACTGAAGTTCATTACACAGAATTATTTACGGTACATAGTGACAATGAATGAAGGACATTCCCACCACCAATGTTGTCCTCTCTCCACTCCTGTTCCCAGCATGTCTCCCATATCTCCCTCCTCTGCTCTCCCGCTCTCCCCCCACCCCCAAGATTTATACTGCATGGTCATATGACTGGCC
>PVKC010007257.1:0-29729 GCA_004027635.1 Crocidura indochinensis
CCCAAAAATCAAAATAAATAAATAAATAAATAAAGTATCCTTTCCAGTTCTCATAAAGTTGCTTTTGAATCTGTAAATGTTTAAATCTGTTGTTTATTAGTGAATCTGTATATTGTTCATTCTAAATGAATGAAAGTTTGGCTTACTGTACTAATCTTGGCAAGGCATTTGTTTCATTGAGTTTTGTTTTGTCTTCTGTAAAGAATATAAAGAAACATCAATCACCAAAACTGAGTATCACTGAGCTTGAAAACTAAATGTGAATCTTCTAATGGAGTCACATGTGGGCTTTGTCTCCCTTACAGACAAAACTTCTCTTTGGTAAACTACTTGAGAAAGGATATTTAACTCAGCTTTCTCTGTGTTGAGCTCCTTTAGAAACTTAGATCCTTGGGTTTCTCTGGAACTTATATCTTTCTCTTTGATCAGCCTATTATGTTAACACAACATGTAACTGCTGTTTTACAGTGTACAGACTATGCCAGTGCTCCAGATCCCACTTCCTGAGGTGAAAGCAGAGATTGCATGTTAATTCCTCTTGGACTGTTCTCAGCGATAATCAAAGTTCGTTTTTCCCTAAAAGTCAGTATGTTCTTGGGGCCAGAGTGATAGCACAGCGGTAAGGTACTTGCCTTGCATGTGGCTGACCCAGGACAGACCTGGGTTCAATCTCTAGCATCCCATGTGGTTCCCCCAAGCCAGGAGAGATTTCTGAGTTCATAGCCAGGAGTAACCCTTGAGCGTCACCAGTATAGTCCCAAAACCAAAAACAAACAAAAAAGAAACAAACAAACAAAAAAGCTAGCATGTCATTTTTCCCAGAAATGTGTTAAACATGTACCATGTCCTATTCCTGAAGCACTCAGTACCTGATTCTGATTAAGTATAATTTATTTGTTTTTGTTCCAATTTTGGAGATACCATATTCAAGAATCCATTTTGAAATAAAAGGTCTTGAGGTCTATATATCTATTCTATATATCTATGATATATCAAAACCCACTGAACAGCGACATAAATAAGGCATAAAAATGAATGCATCATCTGAGGAAGAAAAATTGACAAAAAGCAGAGTTTTTGTTTGTCATATAAATATAAAATATTGAATCCTGGTGTGGTGAAGGGAGATGGTGAGGCCTTTTTCAGCTCAGCCCAACATCTGTAGCCCTTTTCCCAGTGGGTCTGTAGGTTCCAGGGTATCAGTGGAGAAATGATTCACAGGCAGTCAGATAAAATTTCCGGATATATTCAGCGTAACTTTATGACCCTTTCTGCCATGTACATATTCCTTACATGACCTCCTTCCTAAGCCTTTTCTTGCAACCTCCTATCACTGCCCTCCAAGTACCCTTCCTGCTTCTCCTCTCTCTCTACCCTTTATCCTTTATCCCAAACAACAGCCCTCCATGTGTGAGTGGGTCTGACCATCCAGGTGACATTAGCATATGGAATTGAGGGAGGGGTAATATTTGTTTAATTATATCATTAATATATACTCACTACAAAAATTTTTAAATGGAGAGAAAATGATGGATTAAAGGTCAATCATACCAACTGTACACTTACCAACTGTAAATAAATCAAATAATCTATTGGATAAGACATATATATATATATATATATATATATATATATATATATATATATTGAGCATCCAGATTTTTTGAGCACTCAGATGCCTAAGCAATAGCAAATTCATGTATAGCCTTTTGTTTGTAATGCCTTTGAGTTTGGAGGTTTTACATTTCCTTTTATGTTTCCCCCTCTTCCTTTCTTCCTTCCTTCCATCCTTCCTTCCTTCTTTACTTCTTAGTTCCTTCTTTACTTCCTTCCTTCCATCCTTCCTTCCTTCTTTACTTCCTTAGTTCCTTCTTTACTTCCTTCCTTCTTACCTTTCTTCTTTTCTTCCATACTTCCTTCCTTCCTTCCTAACTTCCTTCCTTCCATTAGGAACTGGAGAGTGAGTAGTGAGGGGAGAGGAGTTTGTATGTTTTTAATATTTAATTTTATAATCTCAGGGAAGAAACCTAGGATTGCAGGCATAGAAGGCATGTCCTCTGCCACTGAGCCACATTGTTAGCCTGTACTTTATTTAGTTCCCAAGGTTTATTTATTATATTCTGTATTTCCTATTTCTTTTCTCTTTAAATTTGGGCTAAACTTTATCAGCTAAAGCTATAAGAAATGCAGACAATGCAATGTGTTCTAATATGGTTGAAACTAGAAAGTATTATGCTGAATGAAGTAAGTCAAAAGGAAAGTCAGTATAGAATTATATAAAATTTATAGACACTGTAAAGTAGCAACAAAGGGCCAATGGCAGTAGAGCTAGAGGGTTGGTCCACAAAACTGAGCCTATGGGGAAGGACCAAAGGAGAAACTTTGGGGGCTTTGTTGAAGAGAAGTGGGTTCCTCAATAAGGATTTAAAAAGTGAGAGCTGATATCATTATCCAGATCAGAAGTCTTCCATATAACACGAAAACATCAAGGAGAGAGCAAATAAACTTGAAAGAAGTCTATAGATAATCCCATGATGATATATTCCAAGGGGGAAGAAACCCTGTATCTCTTAGGCCAAGGAGATTCCCTTTTTGAATGACCCCAATTTTTAATGTGCCTATGCAGAAGAGAAAAAAAAGGGGGTGGAGGGATGGAGAGATAGCATGGAGGTAAGGCATTTGCCTTTCATGCAGAAGGTTATTGGTTGGAATACCAGTGTTCTACTTGGTCCCCTGGCATGCCAGGAGCAATATCTGAGCATGGAGCCAGGAGTAACCCTCTAAACACTACCGGGTGGGACCCAAAAACCAAAAGAGAGAGAGAGACAAGAAGTTCAAAATAATCTTTTTAAATTTATTTTTCTTATTACTATTTTATTTTTCTCTTATCTAGTTTTTGTCGACCTTCTTATTTTGGTGTAGATATATAAGTAGTAGTCCACTATTTTACTTATATACGTACTTTTTCTTTCTTCTTTTCTCTTTGATTTTTTGCGCTCTGTCATGTTTTTTATCTCAAGACCATGGCAATTATGTGGTGCATATCTTTATCGCTGCAGTGCTCACTAGATGTCTTATTTGATATGTCTTTGTAAAATGTTGTGGTGTTTCACCTTTTCTTTTCCCCTTCTCTCAAACTGAGGATGCGAGCTGCTAGAAGGACTCTGCCCATTGTAGGCATACTTAATTTTTACCCCATTCTATTACTGTGCTCTTCCCCAAACAAAACCACAAAACTCGAACTATCTAATCCTGCCTCCCAATTAGAGGGAGAAGCAATGGAGACACCAAGTGCAATCAGATATAAGATCACTAAGTAATAAACCAGGAACAGAGGGAGTCACTAGAAGACCCCGGGGAGAGGGTGGAGGACATGGGAGGCAGAATGGGAATGGAGGTGGAGGGAGGACAACTTGGTGATGGGAATTCCCCTGATTCAATGGTTATATGTAACTGGAATATTACTGTGAATGACATGTAAACCACTATGATTAAAATAAAAAAATATATATATATAATAAAAAAAGTGAGAGCTGAGGTAAAAGTCTGTCTTGCATGTAGACTTGATCTCTGAATTCCATATGGTTCCTTGAACTAAACCATGATTGATCCCTGAGCATAGAGCCAGGAGTGTGCCACCCAAGAAACTCTAAAAGACTCCCCAAACTAAAAATAGCTGGAACTAATGTGTGGGTTCTCAATAGACAACAAAAAAAACACACTTTTCTTAACTTTACACTTCAGAGATTTTTTTCTAGCTTCAAAATAACTACTCCCTGTGCTTTCTGTCTTGGATCCTCTGTTGATCAATGTCATGTAGATTCTCCAGAATGAATAGACAGGGCTGTGCATAAGTGTTTACAAGTAACAGACAGTGGAAGTAAACACAGCCAAACCATCTTTTATCCACAGCACACATTATTGATCTTTTCCTAATTAAAGCAGTCACAACAGTCATTGTTGTCATACCCATGTTTCTCATCTTTTATATTTTAAATAAAATACAGCTTGTCTGTTTGGAATACAGCAATCATCTTTCTTTAATCCCTTTCTCTCCCTCCTCATTGAAGGCCATCTCTCATTAAGCAATCTTTTGGATGCTTTGGCAACTTCCTGATATGAAAAATCTTACTCTTGTCAATCTCCATTGAGTCTTCAAACCATAAACTTTCTCATCAAACAAAGAATGAGTCATGGAATCAAGATGCCTTGAATCTCTTCACAGTCACCATAGCTGGGAGCTTGTTACCTCTATTTCTGTGATCTTTTCATGTCGACTATAATTTATTATAATAGCTGGACTTGTGATTTTTGGAGAGTCTTTCACCAGTCAGGATGCCACAGGATTTTCTGTCGTTATTGTTTTCTGATGGCCCAAAGATTTCCTAGAGAAGTGGGAGGGGTAGTCAGAGAGTTTCTGGAGAACAGAAGTGAATTAGGGGGCCTCTAGCTTCCTTGGGGTTTGGCTGGAGATCTGGAAAAGGCAAATGATTCCAGATACTTATATGAGTCTGGATATAATGGTTATTTGGAACTCT
The DNA here is from genome assembly GCA_004027635.1 of Crocidura indochinensis. Taxonomy (NCBI): domain Eukaryota; kingdom Metazoa; phylum Chordata; class Mammalia; order Eulipotyphla; family Soricidae; genus Crocidura; species Crocidura indochinensis. The sequence goes on from PVKC010007257.1 coordinate 4,539, forward strand.
GGGCTAGCAATCAATGAAAAAAATGTGGGGGAAAACAGCAAGTAATTTTCTTGATGGAACTGAAGCAATTGTACATAGGCAGGTAGGATATTTTTCTTGTATCTGACACAGACCTGGGTTCAATCCCAAGAGACTAATATGGTCCCCTATGCACTAAAAGAAATAATTTCTGAGGCCAGAAACAGGAACAATCCCTGAGTATTGCTGGTCCCCCAAACAAAATCAAACTCCTTGTTGAAGCATCAACAAATAGGAGTCACAGAGAAATGGATGTATGTTGAGTGAAGTTTCTTTGTGGTTTGGCAGAATGGATTGACTTTGTGACCTTAACCACTTTTAAAAAATTTTAATTGAATCACCATGAGATAACAGTCAGAAATTTATTCATGGTTTAGTTTTAGTCATACAATGTTCAAAATCCATTCCTTTGCTTATGCACGTTTCCTGCACCCATGTCCTAAGTTTTCCTCCTGTTCTCTGTCTTCCCCTGCTTTCATCTATGGCAGACATTTTTCTTCTCTCTTTGCATCTCTGCTCTCAGTGTTCCTTTTAGACACTGGGGTTTGCAATATTGCTACTGAAGGGGTATCATGTATATATCATTTTACTTTCTTTCAGTACCTAGTTCTTGTCCAGAGTGATCATTTCCAATTATCATTGCCATAGTGGTCTCTCCACTGCACTAACTGTATTCCCCAGCTCTTTGCAGCACACCTTTGGTTTCAGTTTTTCCTTTGCAAAATGGAAATATTTGGGAGTATTTTTAGCATCCCATGTAGTATGTGAAAGATGGAGAAAATAAAACAAGAGGATCAGATTCCTGTAATCATATAATCAGCAACCTTTTCATATATCCTTTGGAGGCCTTGGGCTTTTATTTATGAATAAGAGAAATAAAACCCTTAATTTATTAAAAAATTTTACATCTTAGTATATGCAGACAATAGGCAAAAAATAAGGGTAGGGGCCAGAGAGATAGCACAGGGGTAAGGCATTTGCCTTGCATGCAGAAGGACCGTGGTTCGAATCTCCCCCCACCCTAAATACAAGGGTATGAATGTGGCTCAAGTGGTAGAGCACATGGCTTGCATGCGTGAGCTCCTGACTTAGATACACAATACTGCCCTAGCCCCATGAACACTTCCAGGTGTTGTCCCCAAACGATTTAAAAAAGAAACAATAGATTTCTAATACAATTTCAGGAAGTCATAAGGGATATGCAAAGAGAAATGTTACTAAGATGGACTACCTCTAAGGGACAAGTTCTTAGAAGTCATTCCTGGATTTTTTAGTGTTCTGAAAAAATATAATATATGTCCTTATTTTTTTATACTTACCACTCAAAGGCATCTTTTCTAAGTAAAAGATAAACTTGACAGTCCAAACACAATGTATAAAAGTTGTATGCAAGAAGAGCTTGTTAGAGAGGACCCATTTTCTTTTGATTTATTTTTGGATCACAGCTGAACATGTTTAGGGTCTATTCCTGGCTCTGTACTTAGTAGTAATTCAGGGAACTATATGTGGTTCCAGGGTTTAAATCAGTGTTTCACTTAATGTAGCCCCACGTGTAGAAAATGTATTTACTACTGTACTATCTCTCCTGTTCAATAAAGAGTAACTGATCCATACCTTTTGCTTCGAGTAATCAGAGGGAGAAGGTAATAGTGGTTTCAGAGGAAGATACAAAACATTCAAATGTCAGCAGTTGGTTATCTTTCCTTTTTGCTAAGCAGTGTTACTCTGAACTACTGTTTTCTATAAGACTGCAAATATTTGGATTCTGGGGTAATTCTCTGATAGTTTATCATTTTGAATTACATTAACAAGTGTTAGTAGTTGATGTGTAGTTACTAAATATAAATAGAAATCATGCATATTTTCAAAGTAAGGTGAAGATTAGAAAAGTCCTATCCTCTAAATGTTTTCTAAGATTAGAAAAGTCCTGTCTTGTTCTCTAAATTTGATTTTGCTTCGTTTTGTTTTGTGTGCTAAAGGTTGACTCCCAACTCTGTGTTTGGTGTATTCTATGTTGTGATGGTGATTAAATCTGGGTTGGAAGCATGCAAGGCAAGCACTTTATGGGATGTACTAAATCTGTAGCCCTTTCTCATCCAATATTTATGTCTTAACTGAAGGCCCTGAGGGGCACAGAATATAGAAGCCAAGATTACACAGTTGCTTAGCCTTGTCAAAACTGAGTGACTCCAGACCTAACCTGCTGAGATAATTGACATAACTAAGCCATGTTCCTAGTCATTGGCTATCCATTACGCAAATCATTAGAGTCAAAGTATTTTCCTAGGTGGTTAGTCTTCTCCACATTCAACAAGATTCAGTATCTATTCAGCCAGGTTTGGATATCTAATACTTTTCTAATTCAATTCTTTTCTGATTATTCTCATCTGGACTATTTGTTCCTTGTTACAATAGAATCTAAATAATATATATAGTTCCATCATATCAGAGAGAGTAAGACTGAAGCATTGAAGAATGACTTGGCAATCACCTACTATAATTGTACTATAAAGATTTTCCATTTAAATGATACATGCATGTGTGTGTGTGTGTGTTTAACCTGCTCCTAGATAAACCAAACATAACTGACAATTATGATTTCAATTTTAAATTGAACTCTTTAAATATGCAATGCAAAACAAGACTTGTTGAGGTACTCTAAGTTGGAAAGACTCCCAATTTTATCTCCAACGGAAAAGAAGGGTTATAAATGTGTAGACACAAAGAAATATTCTTAGAGATCAACTGAATTTCAGGGTTTAAATTCTGAAAACAATACCTTATATGTTTATGATGCTTTATGATTTAGAAAAAATCTGAAAATGGTTTTATAGAACTCAGAATAATCTGAGGATATTTTTGCAGGACAGTAATAAATGATACACAGAAGCACCTCAAATATTTATTAGAGACACAAGAAGTATAAAGATTGAGGTCTAAAAACTGGAGCAGGAAGGATACCCGTCCTGCACACAGATGACCTAGGTTGAACTCAGTATTCCATCTGGTCCCCTGAGTCTGCTAGGAATGATTCCTGAGTGCAGTGCAGCCAGGAATGCCCCCCCCCCCAAAAAAAAAGCAAGTTGAAGTCCAAAAACACAAAAAATATATAAAAATACTAAGTCCAGTTGCAAAAACTTTTTCATCTTATAAAAGAAAAGCTAATAAAACTGTTCTCAGATCATGTCCAAAGTGTGAAAATATGTATGATACTTTGCACTAGGGAGAGTAGCACACATCAAAAAGAACAAAACCCTGGACTAGCATAGAGTTGGAAAAAGAACTCTTATTCATTATTTGTGGGAATTTTAATGATTTTAGCATCTTTGGAAAATAATATGAAAACATAAAAAACAAGAATTGAACTTTCAAACGTCCCAACAATTCACTTTTTCATAAATTCTCAATTTTGAACTTCCAAGAGTCAAAAATACACTATAACAAAAAGATATTGAACCCCTATGTTCATTGTAGCATTATTAACAATAATCCAAATCTGGATGCAACTTTAGAGTCCAAAAACAGGTGACTGACTGTGTAATGAAACTGGGGTGAATACACATAATAAAATACTATTTAACTATATGAAATGATAATTTCATGAATTTTGCCACTATAAAGAAGAAATTAGATGGTATCATGCTGAGTGAAGTCATTCAGGAGACAGACAGAGAATAACTGCCATATTTTGGATCAAGACAAAGATATTAGGGGAATATTATTTTCTGGTATTTTTGGAGACAGTCTCTAGCAGCCCTCTAGCCAGCATGGTCAAAATCTCTGATCAGTATGCTGACTAGAGCATGGCTAGAATCTCTGGGAAGTATAATAGGTATGGAAACATATTTTCACTTAGCATCTCTACCTTAATCCCCCCAAGAAAGACCTGTAGAACCTCTATCTTTTAAAACTAAAAGCAACAGAGATCCTTAATAGAGTAAGTCTTAGACGTCATAATAAGTACATATTTTTCACATACATTTTTGTTTGTTTTATTTTTTCTAAAAAATTAACCCCCCCAAAAAAATTAACCCCAAAATTTGCTACTAGCTTGAAGGATCATAAGAGTACACATAGTTACTAAAGTGTATAGAATACAATTTATAAAATATAGACATTTTAAGTACATATTTTCAAAATACAGTATGCTTACATACTATATTATATTTAAAAATACTGTCTTCCCCAGCGAAGACCCCAGTGATCTCAGCTCCCAAACTGGCATACCTGTTACCTGGAGTTTTATGCAGAGATTAGTGGAAAAGCAGTGAAGGTGAGCCATTGGCATGGTAGGGTTTGTGGGGTGTATATTCACCTACTACTTTGAGCAGAACAGAGCAAAACGTGTGTTCTTAGTGGCAAAAGTTTGATTTGTTTCTACGTATATACTGTTTTCCCAAACTATTGATTTATTTTAAATGCTACATCTAGCTCTTGTATATATTTTAGCCTATATATGATTGAAAAGTTGTTTTATTCTGATTCAATAATTGTCTCTATGGTTTGTTTTTTATTAACTGTTTTTCTATTAAAGATGGTTACATTTTCCTTATTTTTAGGAAACTGCATACTAATAGAATTTTATTTGAGAAAACAGAAAAATAGTAAAGAATTAAGTATAATTTTTGTGTTTTTTTTTATTTCCCAGAGAATGAAATCCCTTTTTGTGGTTCACAGTTTACAGTTAGGATGAAAGGTTACTTTTTAGATCCTTCCCAAACTCAAATTGAATGACAGCATTAATTGTATTGTGTTCACCTCTGCAAAACACAATTCCTAATTTCCATTGTAGCTGTCATTAAAAAAAACTTTTTGATATTAAACCCTAGGCTTGTGGTGATAATAAAGATAAATTTATTTTACCTTTTTATTAAATTCAACTGGCTGAAGAATTCAATTACCATGAAAATGAGTATTTTCTTCATCCAGATCTCCTCCATGTTGTCCTCTTGGCCAAGAATCAGGAATGTATGTGACATATTGTCAGGTTTACCAGTTTTTATTTTACATTTAAGGGTAGTTTACCCTCTAATACTGCCAACTCACACAGTATTCTAAGGCTGATCTGATATCACTTGGTCCGTGCAAAGTTTTTGATTTTGGAAGACTGTGTTTCCTTTAATTTTTATCCGTAATGGTTGCCCTTTAGTTAGTCATGGAAATTTTATAAACCTCTCTATTTATGAAGGACTCATTCTGCTCCAGAAATCTCCTATATTCTTCTGTTCAACTTATCATTGAACTTTCTTTGTAGTTTTTTTGCTAGTTGGTTAAGATAATTAAAATATGACTTTTTTGTTTTGTTTTTGTTTGTTTTGGGTCACACTCATTGACACACAGGGGTTACTTCTGGCTATGCACTCAGAAATCGCCCCAGGCTTCTTGTCATTCCCACAGGCTGAAGCTTGCAAGGCAGATGCCTTACATTTAGTGCTTAAACAATATAAAACTATCTTGCAGGACCGAGTGGCGACACAAGGACGGACTACGATTCAATCCTCTGGCGTCCCATATGGTCCCTTAAGTCAAGAGCGATTTCTGAGCACATAGCCAGGAGTAACCCCTGAGCGTCACTAGGTGTGGCACAAAAAGCAAAGCAAAACAAAACAAAACAAAAACAAAACAATAAAACAAAAAACTATCTCGCATTTTTTAAAAAATATTTTGCATAAATAAGGAACCTTATATATTTTTCCTGAGCAAATTGAAGATACTGTTACATTATTTTCTGTATCCCATATTCCCATATTTTCTGTTTAAATGTACCTGTATGTGTATGTTTTGTTTTTTTTTTTGGTTTTTGTTTTTGTTTTTGTTTTTTTTTTTTGGTTTTTGGGTCACACCTGGCATTGCTCAGGGGTTACTCCTGGCTCCACGCTCAGAAATCGCTCCTGGCATGCTCGGGGGACCATATGGGAAGCCGGGATTTGAACCAATGACCTTCTGCATGAAAGGTCTTATCTCTATGCTATCTCTCCGGTCCCACCTGCATGCCTTAATGCTGTCACTTTGAAGATAACATTTTCTCCCACTTTCAACAATTTTCTCTTTCCCTTTAATTTTAAGATAAATTTAGATATGGTACCATTATAATTCTTAATGGTGAGTCTTTATGGTAAACTTGCCTTATTATTGAATTTTCCTTATAGCTAAGTAAAATAATTAAGCATATGTGGATTTATATATTTCTGAGTTTTCTATTTATTATTATATTCTATTGATACATGTCTATTCTGTCAATATGACAGTTTTGATTTTGTTACTACAATTTTATACATTGCTTCTATTACATATAATAAATTAATTGCAAATTATTTAAAAATAAAAATGCTTTTTTTTTACTATTTCCATTGCTATAAATTAGACAAAACATATGTTCACTTAAGGGGCTCCTATTGAGAGTCTTTGGATCCAATCCAGGCAAGACACATACTATTCTACTTGAGCCATATCTTGGGCCCTCTATCATTTTTGAAGTCTTCTTTCTTTGTTTAATTTTTTTTTTTTGGTTTTTGGGCCACACCCAGTGATACTCAGGGGTTACTCCTGGCTATGCACTCAGAAGTCGCTGCTGGCTTGGGGGATCATATGGAAAACCGGGGGATCGAACCGTGGTCCGTCCTAGGCTAGTACAGGCAAGGCAGGCACCTTATCTCCAGTGCCACCACCTGGCCCCCTAATTTTTTTCTTAATATCTTTATTTAAACACCTTGATTACAAACATGATTGTGGTTGGGTTTCAGTCATAAAATGAACATCCCTCCTCACCAGTGCAACATTCCCATCCTCCCTGTAACCTCTGCCTGTACTCAAGATAGGCATTCTACTTCTCTCACTCATTATCATTGTCATGGTCATTGTTAGTGTAGTTATTTCTCTAACTGCACTTACCATTCTTTGTGTTAATCTTCGTATCGTGAGCCAGTCTTTCTGGCTCTCATGTCTGGGCATAATTACAATAATGTCTTATATCTAAAAAAAATAAAAAAAGAAACCCATAGATGAGTGAAACTATTCTGTGTCTCTTTCTCTCCTTCTGATTTATTTCACTCAGCATAATAATAGTTTCCATGTGCAACCATATATAGGAACATTTCATGACTTCATTTCTCCTGATGCATAATATTTCATTGTGTATATGTACCACAGTTTCTTTAGCCATTAATCTGCTGAAGGGCATCTTGATTGTTTGCAGATTTTGGCTATTGTATATAGCGCTGAAATTAATAGAGGTGTGTGGAAGGCATTTTTGTATTTTGTTATTTTGTTCCTGAGGTATAACACTAGGGGTGGTATAGCTGGATCATATGAGAGCACAATTTCCAGTTTTTTTAGGAATCTCCATATTGTTTTCCATAAAGGCTGGACTAGTCAACATTCTCACCAGCAGTGAATGAGAGTTCCTTTCTTCCCACATCCCCATCAGCACTGATTGTTCTTGTTCTTTGTGATATGTGCCAGGCTTAAGCCTGGTATCTCATGGTTGTTTTGATTTGCATCTCCCTAATGATTAGTGATGTGGAACATTTTTCATGTGTCTTTTGGCCATTTGTATTTCTTCTTTGTAAATTTGTTTGTTCATTTCTTCTCCCCATTTTTTGATGGGGCTATATCTTTTTTGTTGTTGTTGTTGTTAAGTTCTGTCAGTACCTTGTATATTTTCTATTTTAGCCCCATATAAGATAAGTATCAAGTAAATAGTTTCTCCCATTCTGGAGGTGAATTTTGTATCCTAGGACTATTTCCTTTGAGGTGCAGTAGCTTCTCAGCTGAATATAGTTCCATCTGTTTATCTCTGCTTTGACTTGTTTGAAGAGTGATGTTTCTTCCTTGAAATCTGAATGTCACAGAATGTTTTACCCATATGCTGTTTTATATACCTTATGCTTTGGAGTCTGATATACAGGTCTTTAATCCATTTGGATTTGACCTTTGTGCATTGTGTTAGATGGAGATCTGAGTTTGCTTTTTTATATGTGGTTGCCCAGTTGTCCCAACATTACTAGTTGAACAGGCTTCCTTACTCCATTTTGCATTCTTTCCCCTTTATCAAAGATTAATTGATTGTATTTCTGAGGAATATTCTCTGAGTAGTCAAGTTTATTCAATTAATCTGAGGGTCTGTCTTTATTACAATATCATGCTATTTTGATAACAATTGCTTTGTAGTACATTTTAAAGTTTGGGAAAGTGATGCCTCCCTTATTTCTTTTCTCAAAGGTTGGTCCAGCTATTCACAGTTGTTTATTGTTTCAAATGAATTTCAGGAGTGTTTGATCCACCTCTTTGATGAATGTCATGGGTATCCTTAGAGGGATTGCATTAAATCTGTATAACGCTTTGGGAGTATTGCAATTTTAATTATGTTAACCTTCCCAACCCATGATTAGTGTATGTGTTTCCATTTCCTTGTGTTCTCTTTTATTTCTTGAAACAGAGTTTTGTAGTTTTTTTTTGTATGGGTCCTTCACATCTTTATTTAAGTTGACTCCATAATATTTGAGTTTGTGTGAAACTAATGTGAATGGAAATTTTTCAATGTCCACTTTGTCTCTATCATTATTTGTATACAAGAAGGTCATTGGTATTTTCTTGTTAATTTTGTAAAATTTTTTTGGTTTTTTTTTGGGGGGGGGGCACATCAGGTTACTACTGACTATGTGCTCAGTAATCCCTCCTGGGGGATCATATGGGATGCCAGGGGATCAATCCTGCCACTTTGCTATATGAATCTATTGTTTCTATAAGCTGTTTGGTAGTCTTTAGGGTTTTCTAAATAAAGTATCATGTTATATATGAACTGTGAGAGCTCGATATCTTTCTTTCCTATCTGGATGCCCTTGATATCTTTTACTTGCCTAATCACTATGGTAAAAATTTCTAGCACTACGCAGAATAGATATTGTGGGAGAGGGCACCTAGTCTTGTACCAGATTTTAGAATAAAGGCTTTAGTTTAGCTTCATTGAGAACAATATTTGCCATTGGCTTGTAGTAGATGGCCTTGACTGTATTGAGAAAAGTTCCTTCCATTCCTTCTTGATTAATTTTTTTATCAAAAATGGGTGTTGGATCTTATGGAATGCTTTCTCTGCATATATTGATGATCATATGGGTTTTTTATTGATATGGTGTATTATGTTAATTGATTTTCATATGTTAAACCATCCTTGCATTCCTGGAATAAAACCTATTTGATCGTGATGTATGACTTTCTTGATGTGACATTGGATCCTATTTGCCAGATTTTGCATCTGTGTTCATCAGGGATATTGGTTTATAGGGATTTTGTGGGGATGGGGAATACACCCAGGGGTTACTCCTGGCTATGTGATCAGAAATCACTCCTGGCTAGGGGGATCATATGTGATGCCAGTGATCAAACCGAGGTCAGTCTTGGATCAGCCACATGCAAGGCAAATGCCCTACTGCTATACTTTTGCTCCAGTGTAGTTTTCTCTTTTTTGCATCATCTCTGTCTGGTTTTGGTTTCAGGATTATGGTAGCTTCATAAAGCCTATTTAGGAGTGTTCCTGTTTCTTCAATTTCATGAAAGAGTCTGAAAGGGACTAGTAGTAGTTCTTGACAGGTTTAAAATAAAATGTTAGTGAATCTATCTGACCTGGGCTTTTGTTTTTGGGAAGACTGTTGATTACCATTTTAATTTCCTGTTTTTATATGCTACATCATCCTTATAAGAGTCCAATAATGGGGGCCGGGCGGTGGCACTGGAGATAAGGTGCCTGCGCTAACCTAGGACGGACCACGGTTCAATCCCCCGGTTCCCCATATGGTCCCCCGTGCCTGCCAGGAGCGACTTCTGAGCGAATAGCCAGGAGTAACCCCTGAGCGTCACCGGGTGTGGCCCAACAACCAAAAAAAAAAAAATAGAGTCCAAGAATTTTTCCATTTCTTCCAGGTTCTCATGTTTTGTGGCATAGAACTTCTCAATGTAGTGTCTGATTATCCTTTTAATCTCTGCAGTATCTGTAGTAAACTCCCCTCTTTTCATTTCTTAAATTGTTTATTAAGTTTCTTTCTCCTTTTCTTTGTGAATTTTGCTAGTGCTTTAACAATATTGTTTTTTTATTCAAAGAACTAATTTCTGCTTTCCTTGATCTTTTGTATTTTTTTATTTCCACTTCATTGATTTCTACTCTAAGCTTTGTTATTCCCTTCTGCCTACCTATTTTTGTTTTGTTGATAATTTTCTAATTTTATAAGCTGTGCCATTAAACTATTTATGTAGGCCCTTTCTTCTTTACTGATGTATGCTTGTAAAGCTATAAATTTTCCTCTTAGTACCACTTTTTGTGTGTCCTATAAATTCTGATAATTTGTTTCTTCATTGCCACATGTTTCCAGGAATGTTTTGATTTCCTCTTTGATCCACTGGTTGCTGAGTTGTGCACTGTTTAGTTTTCAGGCGTTGGAGATTTTCTTCTGCATTCCTTTGTAGTTCACTTCTAATTTCAGTGACTTGAGATCTCAGAAAATAATAAGTGCGATTTCTATCTTCTTGATTTTATGGAGATTTGTTTTATTGACAAACCTGTGGTCTATCCTAAAGAATGACCCATGTGGATTGGATAAGCACATATATCCAGTTTTCTGTGAGTGGAGAACCCTATATATATATACTAGTTCACTTTCTTCCATTTTTCTTTTTAGAGCTACTATATTTTTGTTGGATCTCAGCCTGGTTGACTGATCAAAGGGGGGGCAGACAGTGATGAGTTTTCCCACTATTATTGTGTTGCTATTGATGTCTTCTTTCATATTTATCATTAATTGTATTCAATATTTTGTTTATTTCTCATTAGATGTGTGTATGTTTAGGAGTATGATTTCTTCCTGTTGTACATATTCCTTGATTAATATGGAAATGTCCATCTTGTCCCTTATAATTTTTTTGAGTCTAAAGTTTGTGTCATCTGATATTTTATGTCCATTCCAGCTTTTTTAAGGGAGTTGTTTGCTTGGATGATTTTCCTCCAACCTTTGATTTTGAGTCTGTTTTATCTGATTATTCGGATGTGTTTCTTGTAGGAAGCAGAATGTTAGATTCAGATTTTTGATCCATTATTTTACTCTGTTTTTCTTAAGTGATGCATTTAATCTATTGACATTTAGAGAGATAATTGTCATGGGATTTAGTTTTATTTTTGTGTAGAAGTTTGGTGTGTCTGTTGCTCTGTCTTGTCTTCAGTTTTTTAAGGCTGGTTTTGAGTCTGTAAATTTTCTGAGCTGTTCTTTATGTGTGAAGTTATGTATATTTTCTTCAAATTTGAAAATGAGTCTGGTTGAGTGCAGTATTCTAGGCTAAGCATTCATTTTGTTAAGCTTTGTCACTATATCCCATCACTGCCTTCTGGCTTTGAGGGTTTCTTCTGACAGGTTTGCTGTAATATTTAAGGATGCTCCTTTGAATGTAATTTCCCTTTTTGATCTTGTTGCTCTCAGTATTCTATCCCTATCTGTGGAATTCGTCATAGTGTCTGAGGTGTGTTTAGGGATGCTTTTCTTAAAATCTCTTTTAGCTGGTACTCTTTTACTGGGGGGGAGGTCACACCCAGCCATGCTCAGGGGTTACTCCTGGCTCTATGCTCAGAAATCACTCCCGGCAGGCTCTGGGAACTATATGGGATGCCAGGATTCGAACCACCATCCTACTTCATGCAAGGCTAACACCTTACCTCCACACTATCTCTCAGGCCCCTTAGCTGGTACTCTTTAGGCATGCAGGATTTGGTAGCATGCTGTCTTTAGTTTTGGGACTTTCTCTTCAATGATGTCCTTGACTGTTTATTTTTCATGGGGACTTTTTTCCTGGGTCTCTAGGACTCCACATATTTCTTATGTTGTTTCTTTTGAGTTTATCAAAGACTTTTATTTTCATCTGGTCACATTCTTAAAGTACTTTTTCCATTGTCTGATCATTTACTTTAAGGTTCTTTTTTTTTTTTTTTGGTCTTTTTGGGTCACACCCGGCAGTGCTCAGGGGTTACTCCTGGCTCCATGCTCAGAAATTGCTCCTGGCAGGCACAGGGGACCATATGGGGCACTGGGATTCGAACCGATGACCTTTTGCATGAAAGGCAAACGCCTTACCTCCATGCTATCTCCCGGGTCCCAAGGTTCTTTTCTAATATCTTCTATTATATGGAGTTATGCATCTAATCTTCCAGCTCATTGATTCTATCCTCAGATGCTGTTACTCTGTTGGAGAGATTTTCCATTGAGGTTTTTCTTTTGTCAACTGAGTTTTTCAGATCTGTTATTTCAATTTGGAGTTTTCTGATTTCTATCTTCATGTCTTCTTGGTTCTTATTAACATTCTGTTCAACTAGATTGATGCTTTCTTTGATTTCTATGAGAATACTCCATATTTCTTAAAATTCTTCTCTGAGAGGCTAATTAGGTGGTTGGCACTTTTTGGGTCATCAGAACTGCCATCTTCATTCTTTATGACTGGTTTGTCTTGAGTTGTTTCCCCATTGTCAAGCTTGGTGTGTGTGTGTGTGTGTGTGTGTGTGTGTTTTCCTACACACTATGGTCAACTAAACTGGCTAGAAGTTGCCACTCTGCTTGGCCATTTCCAGGTCACCTCCGTCATCAGCTTCAACAGGGGTTTCTGGGTTGGGCTTGGTTTCAAATGCTATAGCAATATTCAGACTGTTGACCCTTGCAATGGTGATGGCAGCAGCCTGAAATCTTCCTTAAATATGATCATCATTAAACTTTTCTAACTTCCTGTATGTACTCTAGTATAAGCCAATTTGTTCAGGCACAAAATTTGTACCGAAAAACCCGAACTGAGCTTATACTTGGGTTAGACAGGTTATTTGATTTATTGCACATGCATCAAATTAAATGCACAGTCTTTAGTCATCTTCTGCCGTCTGCTGAAGGGGGCTGTGCTTCAGCTCAGTCTACAAGTCATGGATGAGCTGAAGAGGTAGGTGGCTGAAGTGAACTGTATGCCACTGAACTATTTATCCCCAATATTCCTCACTTTGTATGAGGCTGACAGCAGTGATGATATCTGCGAACTTAGTGATGATACGCTCACATCAGATACAGCTGAATCTCTGTTTGGACATACAGATGATGATGAGGAGGAATCCAGTTTTGAAGGATTTTAACCTTTGTGATTTAGCTTGATTACCTGTTAAGCTATGGTTTTCTGCACTTTATTTATTTAAAGTTTTAAAGCTATTGTTGCTAGTTTACAGTTTTTCTTTAGCAATAGCTATTGAAAAATATTTTACCTATTGATTCCTTGGTTATTGTAATTGTTTTTAGTAAATATTTTTACTTTTGAAATGTACTAGTGGCTGCTGCATTTTCTACCTCAGCTTATACTCGAGTCACTAAGTTTTCCCAGTTTTTAGGGTAAAATTAGGGGAGTCAGCTTATACTTGGGTCTGCTTATACCCACGTATATACAGCATTTGCATTTATTTGGAATGCTTTCCCAAGTTACTAATGCCTTTCTTCCTCTATATCTCTATTCAAGTCAGATGGCCTCAATATAGACATGTTTATTAATCAATAAACATTTACTTAGTTCTTACTTTATGCTGAGTTCTGTTCTGATAGTAGAGACATTATATTATCAATATATATTATAAAATTAGTTTTCAAGGGTTTCAATGTCCAGTTATGTCAGTTTTTCTCATTGTTATTTAGTTTTAGCAATAGTGATAAAATAATGATATCATCATTGTCATCATAATCACAATCAACACTTTTCCAGGAAATTTTCCTTCATATTATGGATGTACGAGCTCTTATGTATCACATCAATCTTAGAAGACAGTTATTATTTTAACCTATAGAAAAATAAATAATTTATTGTGAGGAAATTAAGGTATAAAAACTAATGCTTGAATAAATGTTTCCTAATACTTTTAACAATAAAGAGGAAATAGAATCTCTGTAAGTTTATATTTCAAGCATTTGATAATCTGTTCTCTTTTTGTGAATTACACAATTTTTCCTGTAGTTGCCTTAATCTTTGAATTTTCTGAACAAGTCAAGGGTCTAAGAAAGAGTAAAATAAGTATTTCTAACTCCTCAATTATCTGATCACTTTGGTTGATTCTCTACAGCAAGGGGTCTCAAACTCGTGACCCACGGGCAGTTTGCGGCCCTCCATACAATATTTTGTGGCCCTGCCTTAGAGGTATCTTTTTTTTGTTTTGTTTTGTTTTAGTTGTATGGGTCACACCCCCCAATGTTCAAGGCTTACTACTGACTTTGAACTCAAGGATCACCCCGACTTTGCCTTCTTCCCCCCTCCAGGTAAATTAAGTTTGAGACCCCTGCTCTATAGCAACCATATCAACTATGGCTATAGGTACAGAGAACTCCATAAATTAAGATGCGCATCAATAGTGTTGACTGCTAACATTAGAAAATTATTTGGAACTTATATAAATGACAAGAGCAGTCTGAATATTTATTTCTCTTTTATGAATATTTCTGTATTATTATGTCTGGTATTAGGGTAGTTTTCTAATATAGTTACAAACAACTATATTATACCCCTCCTCACAGTATTCAGAATGTATAGAATCATCAAATATTAGGTTATTACAAAACTAAGGAAATAATTAGATGTAGTTAAATCTACATTGTTTTATATTTTATTGTCAATCGAGAACTTCAAAGTTGTAGTATTTTAACCAACCAGTCAGACAAGATATACTTCAGAAGCTCAAACCAAAGTAGTAATTCTAGTCTCTCTTTATCATTCTGTAGTTCTAAGTGGTCTGGGGACAAGCTCCACTTTCCTTAACCTTCCTCTCTTTAAGATAGGCTTGCTCAGCTCACATAATCTGCACTATGGTCATTTTGTTGAGATGACAAATCTGACTTGAATTTCAGCTTATTTGGCTGAGAGATGAATATCTTACCTTGTTCTTAATTTTGTACCCATATGCCAGAAACAATTCTGATTCTTGCAAGTTTTTTCTTTCCCCAAAAGCTGGGCTATGTTTCTGAAAATTCCAGCTGCTAGCTGGGGTCTTATTCCAAAGCAGATGGACCACCCAGAACCATGACATTGTTGGCTTCCTGACTTCAAGCATCACTGCTGTTTGGATACTGCTGCTGTTGCTAGGCTTTGTTTTCTAGCCCCAGTTTTCTCTAAATGTTAGCAAGAGCTGCTAAGAGAATATTCACCACATTTTGTCCTGTTGTCCACTCCCCCATAAGACCAACTCTTTAGAACCAATAAAGCTTCCAACACCAGACCTGTATTTTTACACCTTTTCCTGGTCCCTGACAGCCAGCTGCTAAGTCCCACCATGCCTCTCATCAAAGACCTCCAGAGATGTGACAAGCTTTTGTTCCTGGTTATTATTCCTAGTTTTTTTTTTTTTTGTCCTGGGATCTCCTATGCTAATGTCAGGGACTTTATTCTTTTCGCTCTTCTTTTTTACCCAGAAACACAAAGATTTTTTTCATTTAGTACTTTCTTAATTCTTGCTGAGTGTCACCTTTGACAGAATGCTTTCTACCAATTCCAGTGGTGAAGGCTGATGTCAGTATTGGGAGACTGAATTTCCTTCCTATATCATCACCTGGCCTTGTGACCTTGGGTAGTTCAATCTCCTTTGTTTGAATGCAGTTTAATATTCAGTAAAATGAGACAACTCCAGCAACTTAGACAAAATATAAAATGAAAGAAACTTTGTTTTATGAAAATTAAAAATTAGCTAAAAATAATTTCCTCCAGTAACTCCCAGCTCATTTCTATGTTTCAATTGCCTATTAGAAACAGCATCCAGGATCTGTTGATAGATGACTGGAAAAAAATGAAATATTATTGAGTTATAAAAAATGATGAAATGTTGTCATTTGCAACAACTAGAAGGGAGCTTGAGAGGTTAACCAAAGTGAAATAAATCAGAAAGTAAAAGACATGTTCTTGATCATTTTATCTACATATATAGGGATATAAAAGTGATTAACAAGAAAAAAGATAAACTAACTAATATTAATAATAGAACCAGTACTTTCAAAAGAAGGGGTGGGAGGAAGGGATGATAAAATTTGACTTTTTAATTTGATACCATTGATAATTAGGTGTTAATTAATTAATTCAAGCCTGAAATTTTACATTCCTTTAAAATTGTATCCAGGAGTCTGTCAAATTTTATTGTGATAGCAACAAATCCCATTTGAAAAAATTTAGAAATCTTTTACCATCCTAGATACTTATTAAAATGGCATACTAGCAAGAAATTTTCTTGAAGATGCTGTAGCAAAATGATAAAGGTAACTTTATTCTTATCCATAAAATAATAACAAACCTATAGTAATTATAACACTGACAAAGGATTTCAGAAAAAAAAGTGAACTATATGGAAAACCTCATTCACTCACTAACATGTCATGCTTTTCTTCGGTTTTAAAGTATGTTCCTAAAGAAGGCATTTTATTCTTAATTTTTAATTCTGTTATATTTTATGTTAATAAAAATTCAGATGTAGGGACTGGAGTAGTGGTGCAAGCAGTAGGACTATGTACTAATCTAGGTGGACCGAGGTTTGATACCCTGGTGTCCCATATGGTCCCAAAGCCAGGAGCAATTTCTGAGCGCATAACCAGGAGTAACCACTGGATGTGGCCCCCAAAAATTAAATGTACATATTTCAACTTAAGTTTTTCCAAATTCCTTTGAAATATTTCACTACTAGATCTTTATAATTACTCTTTTCTAGAAAAAACACAAGATTTTACAATGATTATTTTACTTCCTTTTCTTTTCTTTTCTCTTCTTTTTCTAATGTCCTCCCCCCTTTTGCTTCCTTTTTTAAGAAAGCAGCATTGAAACCAGCATTTAACAGACCATCTCTCTCACCAGTGGGAAAGAGTGAGAGTAGGAGTAGGGTGCTTGCCTTGTATGTGGCTGACTCAGGAATCCCTGGTCCTAGATAAGGTTCCTGACCACTGCCAGCAGAGATTCCTGAACACAGAGCCAGGAGTAATCCCTGAGTACAATCTGGTGCACTCCAAATTCCAACCCTTCACTAACCACTCAAAAAAGAAACAGTCATCTAGCATTTTGGGAGTTGAATTATATATTTGCTGAAGTAAAGTCTTCTATTAAGTGGCAGATCCTGAAGAACAACAATTCAGGTCTTCTAGAACCTAGTTCAATAAATCTAAGTTTTCCTATACCCTCGCCTTTCAATTTTGAACAAGTTTTTCAGTTACTTTAATTCACATAACATTGCTCATAGTCTTATATAAATCAGGAGAATCTGAACAGACACACAAGGAAGAAGCAAATACATTCCTTCTCTAAGTAGAAAGTTTTTGTCAAGTAGTGTGAATTTGGTTTGCAGGGTTCCTATCTTCTGGACTGTAAAGATATCCAACATATGGTTCTTTGCTCAGGTATTTTTATGTTTCATCACATTAAATCAACTCCATGATTTAGTGGACTTCACGCAATAGTTAGGGGGAAAGCCAAAGAAGAATTTTGGGCAAAAGCAGCATAGTTTCACTGTGCAAATCCAAAAGCTACCAAGGTTGCATAATTTAACATTTTCCCAAGAGCTAAAAGAACTGCGTGTGTTCTTTACTCTTTGGTATCAGGAAGGAGGGATTAAGTGAATGTTTTCAGTTTCACAGGAAAAAGGTAATAAAAATACAAGTATATTTTGGGCCAGGTTCAATTTCTGCTTGGTTCTTCCAAACCTCTCTAAAGAGAATAGACTATAGAACAACAGAAACTTTAACACCTAGCAGAGAAGATTCTTTGCAATAACCCAGGTAGTTATCAGTTCCCCAGTACAAACCTAATTACATGCAAAGACTAATATAGCAAGCCTAATAAAACAGGGGAGAAAGTTAAAGATAGTTGGGTCAGGTCTGTCAGTCAGAGTAAGACCATCATTAGTTACTATTTTAATGGTTCATTTGATTAAATGCTAAGCTATTGTCTTGTAATTATGTGTATTGAAGGGAAAAATACTCAAGTTCAATTAGGAATGAGCTAGATTTAATGAAGTCGCAACATCACCATAATAAGCAAGGAATAATGAAAATTCTTTTTTTGAAATTGTTATAGAAGTATTTGCAGAAAAGTAGCTGGCATGTGTAATATGATGAGTTCCCTTAAATGGCTCAACTGTTGATCAAAAAAGCAAATTATATAAGTGGATACTGCAAGGCAGAAACATGTGGACACAGCTGGAGTGTCATGTGTCATGGTTCCAGTCATTGCCAGCTGGCGGTCACACAAAGGCAGGCCAAGCCAAACAATTACTGTTATTCATAAGAGCAAATGTGCATTCCAAACACACAGTGCAGGCTTTATGAAATAACTGAGCATTCAGATGCATCCAGACGGCCAAGCTGTTTTTTCATCAGATGTCCCTGGGTGCCAGGCCAATATGGCAAACTGACTCTGCTATTCAGAAACCCTTATCTTTACCCAATTAACCAAATCACTGTGACGCTGGAGAGTTCTTCATGCACTTTGCTGAGCGCATCAAACCAGCAGGCTTACCAGGCGGCAGATGCACAGCTTCTGGAAGCAATCTGCTTTCTTTCTATTTTTTTTTCCTTGAGTTGAAAATACTGCCTTATACTACTGCCCATTACAAGAGAGAGCTTGAAGTCTAAGTGTAACATCTGAACATACATTTGACAATTCGGTGGTCCTTGTCCTCAGTTCTATGCTCCTATCTAATGAATGTTTTCTAAAACATTGCCTTGCGAGGGTCAAGGATGGTCAAGGAGTTGAGAGTAGGGTTTCCTTGTCTTGTTTAGGGGAAATTAAATTAAATGGGATCTAGAAGAAAGTTTGGTAATGGGCTAAAACGAGAATCTCTGAATTGGTTAACTAGTGACATCAGAGGAAGAAGGAGATGGAACTGTTTCTTTTATAATTTTAATCTATTTTCTTCAAATAAAAATAAATTTTAAGTGTAAATATAGAAAAATGCTAAAAGTTGGGGCCAGAAGATAGCATGGAGTTAGAGTGTTTGCCTTGCATGCAGAAGAATGGTGGTTCAAATCCCGGTATCCCATTTGGTCCCCTGAGCCTGCCAGGAACTATTTCTGAGCTTGCAGCCAGGAGTAACCCTTGAGCACTGCCCGGTGTGACCCCCCCCCCAAAAGATAAAAACAAAACAAAAACAACAAAAAAAGGAAAAATGCTAAAAGAAAGGTGCATAATTGCTAGGGAAATTTCTCTGCAATAGTAAGTAAATTATTACACCTTATATAATCCCTCTAAAGAAGAGATAAAATACATAGATAAGCACAGTTCACTAGAGATAAAAACATCTATGACTTTAGACTTTATTTATTCACTTATTGCTTTATCTGTAACTTAAAATTTTCTTAACTGCATTCAGTAAATAAATATAATTAATTTTAATAATTAATTTATGCAACTTCAAAATACATTTTGTCTAACTTCAAATGGTTCCCATGGTATTATTTTAACATAAAATCATCATGAAAGAATTTCTAAGGTATTTTAAACCAATACATATATTGGTTTTGGAGTCCTACCTGGCTACTACTTGCTCTGTGCACAGGGGTTACTCCTGGAGGATCTTGGGTAACCATATTTGGTGATGGAGATAGAAACATAGTCGCTGCTTGCAAGGCAAGTGCCCTACTCCTGTTATCTCTTTGGTCCAATGATTAGGTTTTTACATGGGCAGACATCTCAATTTGAACTAGCTACCTTTAAGTGACTAGAAGACTGATCAAAGTCAAAGTTACTGTTTAAGCAGTAGATACTTTTAAGCAAAAGTTACTGTTTATGCCATAAAATTTTTTTGCAGTGAGAATTTTTAGAATCACCAAGCATACTTGTCCACTGCCATGGAAAGTATGCAACACACGAAGTGAAGATTCAAATATTGAATTTCTGGTTCCTGCTCCATTGTTAGTTCTGGTTCTTGTTCCATTGTTAGTTAAGCTTTTTCCTCCTCAGTTAATTCATTCATAAAATGGAAAGAAGCTCTAACCTCAATTAAGTTTTCTATAAGATTTCAAAGTAGATAATAGAGGCCTATCTATAATGTTCTATAAACATTAGATTAAGCAAATACCTAAAAACTTGTTGATAATAGCTTTTTGTTCTAAGAAGTGAGGAAAATCATTTTCCCCCTAATTGTCTTTGCCCTGTTATTATTTTCACAAGATAGGCATGATTTTTAAAGACTTAAATCCCCCTCATTACCCATTAAGGTCTATAGAAGATTTAAGCAATATCAGCAACTACCAGGATTGGTTCTTTATATTTATGTACAAGGGGCTTTCCTTCAGTGACTGGTGCCATATGGGCATGCATTCTAGTTTTACTTTGAAATTCAAGACAAAACTGGCAGCACTTTGTCTAAGAGATGCCAGGCCTGTGAGGCATGCTTTCACTGTTGTTACTTATTTGTGTGATGAATATCAGCTGATATTTCTACCACCATCTTCCTCAGTAATGGCTGGTCAGATCCAATGCCTTTCACTCCTCTTGTGCTGTCTTGGTTGTATCAGGATAAAAAGAACTATTTGACTTTGGATTCTCCAATATCACAGTATATTGTGAATAGGAATATGAGACAGTACAGCTCAGATTCCATCTATATCAAGTCTACCAAATCAGATCCTTCTTAATTAAAATACCTTAGCATTAAAGTTTTGCTAGAACTATAATAATTCTGGTAACAATGAAAAATATCTTAGTATGTAGAAGTCATTTCTTAATTAAAATTCAAGAGTGTAATCATAAAGTGATCTTTTTGCTCCATACCTTGCATTTTAAAATGATCCTATGATTGAGCATTTTAATTCATTGCCATCGTAAATTTGGGTGTCTTTAAGGCAGCCCCTGAAACAGTTCTGGTCAATAACATAATAAACAGCCACTTAGTGTACAAGAAGTCACCCTGAGCTAGAAGTAAGGAATTCACTTCCAGTTTTAGCTTGGTCATTGAGCTCTTGTATAATTATACCTTCTCTGACTAATTTCTACATTCTGTACCAAAATTCAATTACTAAATACAAAGTAAATAGCAACAGTTCCCAGGTTATCTTTAGACCTTTAGAACTTGCATGGTTCTTATATTTCAAATTTTGTACCCTGTAAAAATCTTACTTCATTTCTTCCACTCTCAGTCAACTGGCCAACACTTTTTTTTTTTTTTGGTTTTTGGGCCACACCCTGTGACACTCAGGGGTTACTCCTGGCTATTCGCTCAGAAGTCGCTCCTGGCAGGCACGGGGGACCATATAGGGAACCGGGGGATCAAACCGAGGTCCGTCCTAGGTTAGTGCAGGCACCTTACCTCCAGCGCCACCGCCCGGCCCCCTGGCCAACACTTTTTTGATTTAAATTATTTATTTAAAAAATGTATCACATTGTTGACATAACTGATCATAATACATTTGTTTCAGGATGATAGAAGCAAAGTTTAATAGAAAGAGATCAGAGAATTAAAAAAAATGGAAGAAGGGGAGAGAGTTCATTAGCGGTTATATTTGTGAAATTTATTGTATCACCTATAAAGCCATTAATGCAATAGCCGAAGAGTTAGCATGATCCCGTTTTTTTTCTACAGAGATGGGAAATACATCATAAAAATGTGTGTGGCAATTGTCATTTGTGAAGGCACCCCAAAATATGGAAGAAATTGGAAATAAACAACTTTGGCCTAAAAAACAGGGAGATTTCACCCCTGAAGCATTTTGGCATAAGACTAACTCAAGGATCCAGGCATACTCGGTTTTCCAACCCCTAGTCATTCTCAGGGACCAGCTCTTCAGTCTCATGGTTGTTGCGACAGGTTTCTGTAATTATAGATTCTGATTTCTGTACAGGTCCTGTGTCGAAGACCAGGTGATGTGCCTTCTGATTTCATCTCTCCAACAGTTAACATTGCAGAGAACCCTGCTCTAAAAGCAGACTATTGCTCTTGCCTGGTTGTCAGGGTGATATAAGAACTGTTTTTGGAGTAAGTCAGAGCCATGGTGGTAGTAGGGCCTTTTTGGGTAGAATTTATGTTCCTGGTGCAGAAAATTTTGTTTGTTTCCATAGGTGGCATCCTTGATTCAGAGGGTGAATAGTCAGTGACATGTCAACTGGAGTCTAAGCCAAGTCATTATATCAAGTGTCTAGGGTGTAAGGTTCCACTGCAGTATAAAAAAATGTTGTGTTCCCATCTCTGTTAGATAAGAACTTGTTTGCAACTGTTAACTTTTCCTATTTTGATGTGCCTATGCAAAAAGGGACAGGATCACAGGGAGTTTCTAGTGTGTATGGGGGCTGAGGTGTCAAGACCAATAGACCCCAGAGCATTTTGTTTACATGAACTCTGAACAGAGATTTGTGTACTAGTACACTAGAGTATACTAGTATATATAGAACACTAGTATATATAGTGTAGTATACAGTATAAGGGTATATTATACCCTTATATACCCTTATATACGGGTATATAAGGGTACCCGTATATTGAATGAAACCTGAGGATAGGGTAAGTTGCTGCTTTATGAGATGTTTAATAATGGTTATGCCTATTAAATGGGGTGTATCTAAAAGTAAGATTCAAAGGAAATTCATATGTTCTCTTTAACTCTTTTGAAATAGATAGGGAAGGGGTAAGATCCGGTGCACAGCTTCAAGCTTGCAGTCTGGGGTTTTGTGCAGTCTGGGTAGGATGGTTCTCAGCAGTACCCTCAAGCGAGGTATTTCTCAGAAACCAACTTTGGTAGCAAGCAAAAGTTCACAGTACTGGAAGGTGAAGGCAAAAGGGTAACCAAGATCAAATTAATAGCTCCAGACTTTCGGTTTCTTCTCATGCCTAGAACTTGTCTTTTCAATTTGGGGCCTGGTTGGCATCTGGTTAGGCTGGAGACAATGTTCTGTTTTGTGAGGAGTTAAGGAATGAGTAAAAGAAAAAAATAGGTTAAATATGGGGAATTAGGGCTGGAGCGGTGGCACTAGAGGTGCCAGGAGCAATTTCTAAATGCATAGCCAGGAGTAACCCCTGAGTATCACCGGTCGTGTCCCCACCCAAATGGGGAATTGACACAAAGGACTTAAAGAGAGTTTGTAAGGTGTTAAAAAAAAAAACGGGGGATGTAAGGGTTATCTATGATAGAAGGAACGACACTACACAGCAGAGATATTATATCTATTACAAATGGAAATTAGATTGACAATGATATGGCATGTACAGACACTCACGTGCCTGCATCGGCACCCAGATAAGTTCATGGATTACATTTGAAAAGCTTTCCTAGGTGATATGGGACAGGGCATTTAAGAGAAGAAGGGAAAAAAATACATATGTCTGGCAAATCTGCTGTAAAAGGTTCCTCCCCTTTATTTTCCTTTTAGGCCAGTCATGTTTGGTAAAGGTAAACTAGGTTGCTGAAATGAATAGCTTAGGTTGTGTGTGTATCATTCTTAAGAGAGACACACAGAATAGTCTCACTTATCTATTGGTTTTAAAGAAAATAAAAGACATTATTGTAATAATGCTCAGAAATGTGGCCCTGAAGGATCAGATCGTGATATGAAGCTCGCCTGGAGGAGGTGTGAGTGCAGTTACTACCGAGACAAAGTTAATAAGTGAGATAAGTAGAATGCCTGTCTCGATTACAGGCATAAGATGTGGATGGAGGGATATGGGTGCATTGCTGGGAATGTTGCACTGATGAAGGGGAGTGTTCTTTTTGTGACTGAAATCCAATTACAGTCACATCTGTAATCATGGTATTTAAATATAGATAAAGATATTAAAAAAGAAAAAATAAGAGACAAAAAATGAGCAATCATGGATTTCAAGTCAAAATAACTAAGTGACATGGTAATGATTTTTGTTTGGGGAGACTATACCCAAACAATTGATATTATATCTATTATAGACAAACATTAAACAGACGTTAGTATGGTAAACATATGTACTCATCAATTGATTGATGGGCTACAGTTAAAAAGCAGGCCCAGGTGAGATAAGGCATAAAACACAAAAGACAGAGAGAAAGAAAAAAAATGGTTAAAGCCAGAAAAGATTTTCCATTTTCTGGTACAATCTGATTTGATGAGAATAGACTTGACTTTACTGCTGAAAGGCTACCTGGAGGGGCGGGAGAGATAGCATGGAGGTAAGGCGTTTGCCTTTCATGCAGAAGGTCATCGATTCGAATCCCGGTTTATTTAATAAATAAATATTTATTTAATAAATACCTAATTAGGTCTTTAGCTGATTTTAAAATTGTGTTATCTGTTAATGCTTTAATTCTTAAGATATAAAAGGTACTGAATAAACTTTACAAGAAAAATCTAACCCCACCAAAAATTGGGGAGAAGAAATGAACAGACATTTACACAAAGGAAAAATATAGATGGCCAAAAGGCACATGAAAAAATGCTTTATATCACTAATCATCAGGGAGTTGCAAATCTAAAGAATAATGAGATACCATCTTACATATCACAAGAAACAAGAACATCAAGTACTAATGTGAATGTGTGGTGAAAGGCGCTCTCATTAATTGCTGCTGGGAATGCAGACTGATCCAGCTTTTTTAGAAAATAGTATGGATATTCCTCAAAGAGCTATACTGTACTTTCATATGATCCAGCATTACCATTCCTAGGGTATAAATCGGTAATACAAAAACATCTTCTGCACTCTTTTGTTCATTGAAGCACTATTTATAATAGCCAGAATCTGAAAAAATTCAGGTGCCTGACAACACATGAGTGGCTAAAGAAACTGTGGTATGCCTACACATTGGAATACTATGCAGCTTTAGGAAAAATGAAATCTGCTTATGCATCGATAGACATGGAGATTATTATGCTGAGTGAAATGAATCAGAGGAAAAGACAGAATAATAACACTCATTTGTGGGCTATAAGAAAAAAAAGAGATAGTATGGTAATAATATCCACAGAAAGTGGAGATGAGAGTCAGGAGATCCATCCTAGGATAAGAAGTTTGCCAGGAAAAGCAATTAATGAAGGTAGATAAAGGCCTCTTATGGCAATGACAGTTGGAACTGATCACTGGATAAGAACTCAGTACTGAAAGAGCAGAAAGAGAACTACAAGGTACCCCTCCATTAACATTAGCACAAAGTAAAGTGACAAAAGTAAGAGAGGAGAGAGAGAGAGAGAGAGAAAGAAAGA
>PVKC010007258.1:0-29788 GCA_004027635.1 Crocidura indochinensis
GAGAGAGAACATAAAGGTTGGCACAGTCTTTATGCAGAGTGCCTTCCAGAGCAGATTATATAAAGAGAATTTCACAAGTTAAACAGTCCTCTACCTTCAAGATTGTGAAAGAAACCAGAGACAACAAGAGGAGTTTCTCTTTTTGTAATGTGTAAGGAAAGACTGACATTGACAGCATCTCTGAGGTTAAATCATTTTAAATTATTTTGAGTTTGATCTATGGCATCATCTCCAATCTTCCATTTTTTCCTACAAGTGCAATAATGCCTGGATCAGCCTGAAGCAGGGGTACTGCCAAGATTAAGAAAATAAAACAAATGTAAGAAGGTAAAGCATAGAATTACCAAACCTTGGGACTTGAGAGCTCCCCTTGTGAAATATGGAATTCTTTATTACACTGCATATTTATTGCCTTCAACCAACCATCATAGGAGGAGTAAATCAAACATTGAAAGACCTTTGTCTGTCTATGGTAATCTAACCAAGCTATACTTTTACATATCAAAGAGGACTATGGCAGCTGATCTCTGGAGTGTGTTTCTCTCAAAGAAATCTTCTCTAGGGTAAGTAGCAGAGATTAACATAGTTAATAATTCAATTACAAAAATAATTATAGGACCTCCACCTAGAGTGTTCCTGGAAGTAATAGTCCTATAAACCACCTATCTCGTCCATTTCCTCAGTCTATCTAAATTATCTTTTTAATCAAGCATCTATTTCATAAATATATGCAGATTTGACATAATATTTAGTTATTTAAAATTAAAGGTGAATTTGATATAACATATTTTATGTCATCTTCAAATTTAGTTTAATTGTACTGTGGACTCTTCCAAAATATAAAGTAGCTCTGGAACTAGAATCTAAAAATTAACCCTGAGGACTGGATTTGTCTAACGTGGATATTCCTACTCTCAGCAAAGACTGGCTTCTGGGTCAGAAACACGGTCTATCGTATTTTGCCATGGTCTATGCTTTACTATGCTGTATGGTATTTTGTGTACACAGGGTTTGATTACTGCATTTATCTTTAAGTTGAGCAGTTTTGAACAAAGGGTTGTTGAGGGGACCAGAGCAGTGGTGCAAGTGGTAAGGTGTTTTGCCTTGCATGCACTAGCCTAGGACAGACTGCGGTTCGATCCCCTCAGAGTCCCATATGACCCCCCAAGCCAGGAGAGATTTCTGAGCACATAGCCAGGAGTAACCCCTGAGCCTCACAGGGTGTGGCCCAAAACAAACAAAGAAAGAAAGAAACGAACCAAAGGGCTGTTAGGTACTTAAAAAAAAAAAGAAGCACAATACTTTCCAATTCACAAAGCAGCTTATGGTATTATGATAAATTTGGCTGACAATGGAAAAATCAGGAAAAGTTAGTGCCTAAAGACTGGATATCTCCTGGTTTGCCTTGAGTAATTATTTTTTTTTCTTTTTTTTTGGGGGGTCACACCCGGCAGTGCTCAGGGGTTACTCCTGGCTCCATGCTCAGAAATTGCTCCTGGCAGGCACGGGGGACCATATGGGGCACCGGGATTCGAACCAATGACCTTTTGCATGAAAGGCAAAGGCCTTACCTCCATGCTATCTCCCGGGCCCCTTGAGTAATTATTAACTGACCCTTTCTACACTGTTTTTTTGGATGTGGGAGGGTTTGCCACTTAACTACACCCCCATGCACTCCCTATTTATTAACCCTAAAGAGTTCTGGTATGGATGATAAGATACATGGTCACTCTACAAATAATCCCTTTTTCTTTTTTTTTTTTTTTTTTTTTTTTTTTTGGTTTTTGGGCCACACCCAGTGACGCTCAGGGGTTACTCCTGGCTATGCGCTCAGAAGTTGCTCCTGGCTTGGGGGACCATATGGGAAACCGGGGGATCGAACCGTGGTCTGTCCTAGGCTAGCGCAGGCAAGGCAGGCACCTTACCTCCAGCGCCACCATCCGACTTCTTTCTTTTTTTTGGGGGGGTCACATCCAGCAGCACTCAGGGGTTACTCCTGGCTCCACGCTCAGAAATCGTTCCTGGCAGACATGGGGGCCATGGGGGCAAATGCCTTACCTCCATGCTATCTCTGTGGCCCCTGTACTAGTTTATTTTATTTTACAAGTATAATTGAATACTTACAAAGTGTTTTCTAGGAGTTGTCAACAGAGAATTGTAGCACCATCCAAGGGGTCATTTGGCAACTGCATGGGCTCACCTGGGTTCATTCTCCAGGATCCCAGACGGTCCCTTTGTGCACCAACAGCAGAGATTCTTGAGCACAGAGCTAAAAGTAAATATAGAATGCTGCAGGTTGTAGCCTCCAAAAGAGTAAAATTCGATGCATGTGGACATTTTGCTTTTATAGTGACTGCCTTTTTTGATATTTAATAGTGGGAACCGTGTGTGCTAAATTTTCTGTCATCTGTTTCTTTACTAATGGGCATTCAGGTTTGCTTCCAACCATTAATAACATTTTGTATTTGCTTCCATAAGAATCTTCTTTTGGGTCAGATGTACAAATTTTTCTAGGACTATAATTTGTTTTCAAATTCTTGAATCGTTACTTAAAATAATTACTACATTTTCTGTCAAAATCCTGCATATGTACATGCACGTATAATTGAAACACTATTACCATATGCTATGTACAAATAATACAAATAAAAACCCACTAAATTGAAAAAAATATTTGTAAACTTAAATAAGCTACTTCTCAGTGTTTAATTTTCTGGAACACATTGTAAAAGTGGATCATAAAATGCAGACTATATAACATCTAGCCTTGAGATTATTCAGATTTTCCTGACCAAATAGATTAAAATATCATATATTCTTCAGAAGTTTGAGAAACTTAGTAAACATAAAAAAATATAACTCCTCTAAATGTCTTTTAGATATTCAGCCTTCATTGGTCTATGTAGCCCTCAGCATTGAACATATTCAATTAAATTGAACAAATGTTGACCTTGTGGTGTTCTTCAGAGATGACAAGAAAATGCAATAAAACCCATTGACTACAAAATCAGAAAAATAGGGGCAACTCTCATAGATCTTATCCAGCATAAGAACAAAAACATTAATGTAGAATAGATACTTGAAGGCTCATTGTCTAATCAGGATGTAAAAATGCCACACACCTATTTCCAACCCCGAGTGAGAGGGTATAAAGCAGGATCTCTGAGAAAATTAATAAAACAAGACAGTCAAAAGGGAGAAAATCATGCAATTGGGTGCTTTCTCGCTTTGTGATCTCTCTGACCTGCTAAACAAGTGAGAGACAAGAGTACCTGTCAACCTAATCTAGTCCAAGTGGATTTTTACCAAATGGATTGGTACAAAGGAAAGAGGAAGCTGGGGAACACCTCTGTTTTGAGTAAAAATAGAATATTCCAACATTTGAGGAGTCATTGTCTAATCATGGAACACAAGCATTATTATACCTCATATACTGGCTTTATCCCCTTTTTTAGTGAAACGTACTAAGATAGCAAAAATATTTATTGCATTCCTTGTTCTTAATTTGTTGCAGATTTCCAGAATGAATTTGAGAATACTCACTTAAATAAAAGATAACCATACAATATGACCACTAAGAGAATCAAATAATAATGTTAAAGAATCTATGGGCTGAGTAATTTACCTGGTTTATGCAAGTGAATTTGGCTCTATTTTCACTGAGAGTAGGATAGAGAAAAATGACGGATGGTGAACAGAAGATTAAAAAGAAAATTAGCTATGCATAAATGTCTCCATTCTTCCTTGGAGGGAAAAAATGTCTTAGAGTCATATTGTTAAGAATATTCCCAGGGCCGGAGAGATAGCATGGAGATAAGGCATTTGCCTTGCCATCAAAAGGTCTGTGGTTCGAATCTTGGCATCTCATATGGTCCCCTGAACCTGCCAGGAGCGATTTCTGAGCATAGAGCCAGGAGTTACCTCTGAGTGCTGCTGGGTGTGACCCCAAAAAACAAACAAAAAAAAAAAAAAACCCCAACAAAAAAGAGAATATTTTCATTGAGTCAGGGATATGGCCTAGTAGTAGAGCACTAAGGTTTTTTTTTGTTGTTTTTTTTTTTTTTGTTTTGTTTTTTTTATATATGAGGCCCTGAGTTTGGTTTCTGACATCATTTTTCCCCCTGAGCACTAACCACCCATGCACCACTGAGTATGGTCTCCCCTCAAAACAAAACAAAAAGATATTTGCACAAAGTGAATTGAGTAAATTGTAGCTTTCAAAGATGTATATATAACTCGTTTGTATATTTTGAAAATTGAAGAATAATTATAAAACTCTCAAAAGGTTTATTTTGGGGGGGCTACAACCAGTGGTATCCAGGGGTAGTTCCCAACTCTGGGCTCAGGATCACTGCTGGCTGTGTTTGGAGGACCACCCACCCCCATGTCCTACATGCAAAGCATTTATTCAGCCTGCTTACTCCAGTCCTCTCAAAAGATCATTTTATAGGGAGCCAACAGTAATCATTGTTCCCAGTTATTTTGATACTAAATGGAACATGCCACATATTTTCTTCACTAACATTGTCAGATAGACTCCATTATGTTTCCAAAAATTACTTAGGTGGGAAGAGAGAGGGATTAAAAAACGTGTGCAAGTTGTAAAGATTAGAACCTGGTTTTCTGCCTATTCAAATGTCAAGATTTCTTCTATTCTATCCATCCAGGCATGTAGAATCCTGTCGACTTAATGCAGCCACAGAAGTAGAACTTCCTGGGAAAATGCTAGTTATCATGTCTATATTTCTTTTATGCGTCTACTACTTCTTCAATTTCTTTTTTTTTAAATTTTTTTTTTTTTGGTTTTTGGGTCACACCCGGTAGTGCTCAGGGGTTACTCCTGGCTCCATGCTCAGAAATTGCTCCTGGCAGGCACGGGGGACCATATGGGGCACCGGGATTCGAACCGATGACTTTTTGCATGAAAGGCAAACGCCTTACCTCCATGCTATCTCCCGGGTCCCCAATTTCTTTTTATTATATCTTTATTTAAACACCTTGATTACAAACATGATTGTAGTTGGGTTTTAGTCATGTAAGGAACACCCCCTTCACCGGTGCAACATTCCCACCACCAATGTCCCAAATCTCCCTCTTCCCCACTCTACCCCCGCCTGTACTCTAGACAGGCTTTCTATTTCCCTCATTTATTCTCATTGTTAGGATAGTTCTCAATGTAGTTATTTCTCTAACTGCACTCATCATTCTTTTACTCCCTTACATTCACTCTCATTTGCTGCCTCTTTGACCTGTGCCAGCTTTTTCTCACACTGATCTAAGTTTTCTCAATGTGTCGAAATATGATCACTTACCGGCACCAAGTTTTACATCTCAATTCCATCTGAGGATATTACTGCCTCACACATACTACACTCCTCCTGCCAAGACAAGCAGGAAACACCTGATTAACACAGGTTGGTTTGAGTTGTTCATCCCTAGAGTACTCTCAACACTTTCTGGAGTGAGAGATAATAAGAGAACGTCAATGTACACCTGAAACTTCTTTATTAAAAGTATTGTGAATCGGGGATTTAATGCTCTAGCTCTGTGCTCAGAAATTTCTCCAGACAGAATTGGGATGCTGAGGACTCAACCCAGCTTGGGCAAACACCTTGAAAGCTGTGCTATGGCTTTGGATCCCCATGCACAGAATTTTAGTCACATCACTCACAGAATACCCACCTCCCTCCCTGCAGAACTACAATTCTCCTTCTCAATGCCACCTTTTCTGACCATTGTCGTTGTGTGAATCAGTCTTCCTTTTGTTCTTTGATTCCTAATAGTCAAGTAATATGAACATTTAAGCTTTACCATTTTTAAACATTTTTTGAAAAAATTTTTGTGTAATATATGTCTTATAAAATAAAAATTATAATAAGCACACATGATTCTATTTTTTAATGTTTAACATGTTTATTTTTCTTATATGCTACAGGGTGGTATAAATATCAGTTGCTACACTTCTCACAGGAATGATCAAACTGGAGTCATAAGACATCTTTGAAACCTTTTTGCCCAAATATTTCTGTCACTTTTATCAGATACACAGTAATTTATGCTGTTTTATTACAAAAGGTTATTTCAACTTATTGATCATATTTCAGTTTGTGGTCTCTAATCTTTTACCTTAAGATAGTGAAAGCGACACTAAAATAAATAAATAAAATAAGAAATAAACGAGACCATTTGGATTTTAAACGACTCAATTGCATCTTCTGTTAATGTGTGTGCTTTTGTTAATGAGTATTTTAAGATAGTTTAACTGCTTTTGAGGAACTTTTTTAGTTCTTCTGGGCTTCTGAGACATTGAACTATTTTCCTGACAAGTGTGTTTAGGTATAGCTGAGCTCAGCAGAAGTAAATAGAGATACATATAAGTCAAATTAAATGGTCAACAAACACATATTTTATGAGATGATACAATCTTGTTATTGCATAGAGGTTGTGTTGGGGAGCAAATTTTCCTGCAGTTTAAAAAGACAGAAAATTGATTAATTTTGTTATGAGTTTAAATTCCATGAAATAGTGTATTGTGGAGATGGAATGAAAACTAAATAACAATTTTGAAATAAATAATAAAAAAATATAAAAAATAAAAAGTTCCCCCCAAACAAGCCAACTTTGAAATAAAGATCTCTACAGCACATTTACACTTCTATGTTCACTGCAACATTATTTCTCTCTCTCTTTTTTTTTTTGTTGGGGGGGGAATCACACCTAGCAATGCTCAGGGGTTACTTCTGGCTCTATGTTCAGAAATCACTCCTGGCAGGCTCAGGGGATCATATGGGATGCCAGGATTCTAATCATTATCCTTCTGCATGTAAGGCAAACATACTACCTCCATGCTATCTCTCCGGCCCCTCACTGCAGCATTATTTCTATAAGCCAAGAGTTCTAATATTTACTAAAAGAAGAGTGGATAAAGAAAATGTGGTAGTTATATAAAATGGAATTATAGTCAGCCTTTAAAAAGAAACACTGCCCCTAGCAATAGCGTGAATGTGCCTAGATGATATTATTCTTAACATATACATGAGCTTCATCATGATTCTACTTGCATAAGCAGTTAAAATAGTGAAGCTTTTTGGGGACCAGAGAGATAGCACAGCGGTAGGACATTTGCCTTTCAGGCGGCTGACCCAGGATCCATGGTGGTTTGAATCCTAGCATCCCATATTGTTCCCTGAGCCTGCCAGGAGTGATTTCTGAGCACAGACCTAGGAGTAACCCCTGAGTGCCTCTGGGTGTGCCCTACCCACAAAAAGCGAAACTTTTTTAAATGAACCATAGTTTATTTTAAAAAACAGAACTTCCTCATTCAATAGAAAAATAAAACAAAAATATCAGGAAATAATAGTTTATTAGAGAAGCCAAGGCATCCAAAGAAGACAACATGACTAGTTGTTATTATTATTATTATTATCATCATCATCATTATTATTATTATTATTTTGGCCACACCCAGTGGTGCTCACGGGTTACCACTAGCTCTGCACTCAAAAATTATTCCTGGCAGGCTCAGGGACTATATGGGATGGAGGGGTTGAATCTGGGTTTGTGTAAGGCAAACATCTTCGCTGCTGTGCTATAGCTCCAGCCCCAGCTTGAGTATATTTTAAATTTCCAAATGGTTAGGCACAACCTGCTGAACTCTTAACCTCTTAATTAGAAACCTATCATATTAGGGGCCTGAGAGATAGCACAGCAGTAGGGTGTTTGCCTTAGACACAGGATAGTGGTTCGAATCCCGGCATCCATATGGATGCCAGGAGCGATTTCTAAGCGCAGAATCAGGAGTAACCCCTAAGAGCTGCCGGGTGTGACCCAAAAACCAAAAAGGAAAAAAAGAAAGAAAAGAAATCTACCATATTTGACTGTACTTTGCTCTTCTAAGACACTTCAGCACCAAGTTTAGTATCTTTGTATGAAGTCCTAAATGTCAGTTAATCTTAATACAAAGATTAGTCTTACATTAACCTACAAAATTTAATATATCTAGTACAAGCTACAGACCTCTGTACACTTCTGTCATTTGAGACCTTTTTTTTTATTAGACATGTTCCTTTGATTTAGATTTCTTTCTCTTCTATTTAGTCTGAGTATACCTATGTCTTGAATTTTATTTCACGTATCCTTATAACTCTTGAAAATGGCAAATGTATTCAAAGGGGAAGTTCAGCACATACAGAGGACAACCATATTTCAATAGCAGATAGAAGATAGTGAACAGGGACCAGGGTAATATTCAGCAGGTAGGGCATTTTTCTTGCCCAGAGCTGACTTAGTTTGAACCCCGGCATCCTAAATGGTTCCTTGAGCACTAGCAGGAGTAATTCCTAAGTGTAGAGTCAGGAGTAACCCTTGAGCACCACTGGGTGTGTCTCAAAAGCAAAAACTAAAAAATAAAAAAATAAATAAATAAAAAAAGAAGAGTGTTCAATGGAAGTAACAATATAGGAGATAGTAGACACATACATCTTAATGCAAAGTCCATAATCATTTTATAGTACTGGATTTAATTATTTTATTTAAAAATCCTCTAAGTGGATATAATCTTCAAACTCTTAGTATGCCTCTGTTTTTCATTCCCAAGATAGTCAGGGAGGACTCACAAGCAAACCAGTGGCCTGGGGCCAGACGGGCTTGGGCCAGAGTAGGAAACAGCCAGCAACACTAGTCATGCCAGAATGACTTGGCTTGGGAGTACAGGTCATGCAGCCAGAGGCGAATGGGCTGGGGGAGGTCACAGCAGAGCATAGTCTCAGAAATCGCAGGGCAGGAGACTTGGCCTTGATCCTGCCCTTCCCTGTGACCACGCTTTCCTAAAGCGGTTGTATTTCAGTTCTGACTCCAGTTACATTGCTTTCCCTTCTCTGCCTGGTTTGTTTCTGAGTGACATTAAATACAGTAAACTTTGTCCCTGTAGTATTCTGACTGTGTTTTATTAATATTCATCCAATATTGAACCAGTATCAATTGAAGGATACTGCGGATTACATTCAAAAGCAACTTGGCAATTTCTTGTAAAGTTTAGATGCCTTATTTCCAAATCTCATGGCAAATTTTTTTCCTCTGTATTAGAAAATACTTCTTGTATATGTGGTTTATAGTAAACTTTATTATTTAAATGAATCTGGGAATAAAGTTGACAAACAAAGCTATTAGACTCTAACTCACAAGCAAACAGGCAATTCTGTTGTAATGAAGTTCACTTGGAGTAACTTTCATTCTAACATCAGAAACAAAACTATCTAATCCAACTCAACTTGAGGACCACTGTGGAAATATGAAAAGTATTTGCTTTGGGTCTACCAAGCAGTGTTCAGGGAATTTGAGGGGTCACTGCTCTGATACTCTGCCAACCAGGCCAGCTCGTTGCAAGGTCAGATGGATGTAATGTTGGTTGGGTCCTGCTGTGCCAGGGATCCCACTCCAGTTGCTCAGGGCCTTCCAGGGCTACACTCTACAATGCTGGGAGAGAGTAGGGGGAATAGAACCTGGTTTGATTCATGCACCTCCAACCCATGTACTATCTTCCCAACTCCTAGACTCTAAGTTTTAAACTCATACACTGTATGAGTATGTAAGTTCACTGTTAAGTTAGACTTGGTTTGTTATTAGCCTGTTGCCAAGTATACAGAAGCAGAACAGACCGTGTCTCTTCATTCAGAAAAGTTGAGCTGTGAAAACTAGAAAGAAGACATTCTAAACACCCAGAAAATGGAAGTATTGGTACTATGATGCTCTTTCTGATAGGCGGTTCGGCCTCATGTAGGATGGGCTTTTGACAGCAAGGCTGCTAGTGAGGTTGCACTGATTCTGTCTAGGTGAACCCACTGCCCCCCCCCCCCCACAGCCATGTGCCTTCATTTACAAAGTGATAGGTTATTCACTCCAAGGGCACAAAGTATTTGCTCATCGAATACAGAGGGGAGTCTAACTCTCCTTCCACTATCCACTATGCTATGAGTCCTGGAGGGAGCGTTGATTTAAAAGCAGCATATTTTATTTTTTGTTTGTTTTTTTGCTTGTTTTTGTTTTATAGGGCACATGCAGTGATGCTCACAGTTTATTCCTGGCTATGGACTCAGAAATTTCTCCTGGCTTGGGGGACCATATGGGACGCTGGGGGATCGAATTGAGGTCCATTCTAATTAGCTGTGTGCAAGGCAAACGCTCTACCACTTGTGTCACCACTCCAACTCCAGAAGCAGCTTATTCTTATTTCTCCATATGACAACTAAGAATAACCAGAATAGCTCACAAGGATGATAATCAAAATACAACAATATTTTTTTATTTTTTGGTTTTTGGGTCACACCCAGCTGTGCTCAGAGGTTACTCCTGGCTATCTGCTCAGAAATAGCTCCTGGCAGGCACGGGGGACCATATGGGACACCGGGATTCCAACCAACTACCTTAGGTCCTGGATTGGCTGCTTACAAGGCAAACGCCACTGAGCTATCTCTCCGGGCCCTGTATTATTTCTTTTTATACAAAAAAAATTTTTTTTATTGAAACCAATGTGAATTACAAGTTTTTTACAGTTCTATTTCAGGCACATACTGACAGTGATTTAGGGCCATTCCTACCACTAGTGTTGATCTCCCTCCACCATAGTTCCCAGCATGTCCCCTGGACTGCCAATGTAACATTTTGTGTATAGCTTGAAAATACAATAAGCAGGGGTCAAAGAGATAGCGCAGTGGTAGGGTATTTGCCTTGCATGTGGCCAACTTGGAAGGGACCTGGTTGGATTCCCAGATGGTCTCCCGAGCCTGCCAGGAGTGATGAGCCAGGAGTAACCCCTGACCACAGCTGGGTGTAGTCCCAAAACTAATCAATCAATCAGGGTTTTTTTTTTTGTAAAAAAAAAAAAAGAAAACACAATAAGTTTTTTTAAAAACAATGTGTGGGTTGGGGATGTGCCTCAAGTTAAGGTATGCTGGCATGTCTAAGGTCTTGAATTTGATCCCAAGCACCACATGGCTTCTGAACATCACTGGGAATAGTGATTGCAGCAACGCAATAAGAAACAATAGCAAAAACAAAATAAAACAAAAAGTGAAATCATTTTCAATGTGTTATAAATGTAAGTGTGAATCACTTATTATTTGCTTCCTTCCAACACAACAGTGAAGGTGAATGCTTCTTGCTTTGGGAAGAGGAGAATAACTTGCTTCTTCTGCTAATGAAAGTAGCAAAGCCCACTGGTGAAGGGGGGTGTAGAAAATTAAGTGTAAAATTAATTTTATAATTAAAACCCAACTACTAATAGGTTTGCAAACATGGTGCTTAAGTAAAGAAAACAGTAAAAAACAAACAAACAAAAACCAGAAATTAGCAAAGCCAAACTGCTATCCAACCACTTCCACTTTCACAGAAGTTAGAGCAAAGGGTCAACATGATGAATATTTCTTCTGACCAGGCATATGCCCTTCCAGAACAGGAGACCTACTCTTGCTGAAGCCAAGTCTCACTGAACTTAGATATTACTATGGTATGCCCAGTTTGGCACATGCTTCAAGAGGGTCATAGGGAATAAAATAGACTTTCTTGAGTAGATTCTTCCGTTTTAGATAGCTCCCCCACTTTTTTTTCAGTCATCCAACAGGACCAATACCTCTCTGTTCCTAATCCTGAATTCCATCTTTTTTTCAAAATTAAGGATGCTTTTGTGTTGCTGTTCCTAACCATGGGGCTCTACAATATTTATATTGGAAGAATTTACTATTTTGTACTTAAGATCAGCCATGAAAAGTACTAAATATCTTCTTTCTGTTTTTCCCCATTTCAAAAGTTGTTACATTACATCTTATTTTATCCCAAACAAAGAACATCCCTGGTTCCTTTGTATTTTTGTTTACAATTTGGGTTTAACTCCAAATAGAGATTGTCTTCCTTGTAAATCTGAGTGCTGCTGGGTTGTGATCCAAAAACAAAAACAGAAACAGGGGCCGGAGAGATAGCACAGTGGTGTTTGCCTTGCAAACAGCAAATCCAACCAGATGGTTGGTTTGAATCCCCGCATCTCATATGGTCCCCCGTGCCTGCCAGGAGCTATTTCTGAGCAGATAGCCAGGAGTAACCCCTGACCACCTCGGGCCTCAAAACAAAACAAACAAATAAACAAAAACAAACAACAAGAAAAGGCAGTTCTGGCAGGCCAAGCACTCTCTATGTAAGGTAAAAGACTGCCAGACTATACATGTTTTGCTCTCAGCCTGGTTTGGATTATTTCGTGCGCGACCCTGATTCAGCCTCATTCATTTGAGGTTGAAGATATAGTGTGTGGGGTAATTTTACAAAAAGTGACTCTGATTTTGTCTTTGGAATCATACTTGGCTGCGCCTACATCATAATCTCTCCTGTGTTCAGGGATCACTCCTGGGGCTTGGAGGACTGTATACAGTGGTAGGGAACAAACTGGGTTAAGGCAAACACCTTAACCACTTTATTATCTTATTATCTATCTGTCTACAAATGTTGTTATAAGTTTTTTGCTTGTTTTTAATATATGCATTTAACAAAATTTGGGAAGCAACTGGAAATCATACAGAAAATTGTTTCTCCAACGTACATGACTGTATGACTTCAAATAAGGGAGGGAAGAAATAGAAGCATATGTTGTTTAGAATGTTTTTCTGCAGGAGATGTCTTGAGAAGAGGGTGAGCAGAACTGGGGTGCATACATCCCACTGAAGTCTGGAATGTCTGAGAGAGAGCTAGGGAAGATTAAGCAACCAAAGATGATTAGACATTTGGGTTGTGATGACACAGACTGTTGGGAGCCTGCTTTCAATTTTTCCATTTCAGGTTGGAAATTAAATCAAGCATCTGAGAAGTGAATTGCAGCTCAACTTAGGGTTAATTTTGTTTTCAGATGAGTGTGTTTGTATTCAATATCTTGTTAATTAAGTCACAGTGTGTGGGAGTCAGGTCCCAGACTTGAGTCTTGGCTCAGAAACTGATTTTACTGTCTTTCTTACTTACAAAAGATGGGTGATATGAAAGTGCTAATGCCTTTTGGAGCATAAAATACAGTGAGTTTTGCTTCAGCATTTCCGTGAAAGGATATCAAGAGCAATTAACTTTGCTTCTTCCTTTGTTTCTAGAAACTCAATAAAACTTCTACATGGAACAAAGTTTGCCCTGGGCATCAAGACAAATTGAAGATGGTGTACCTAAGACAGGTTTGATTATATCAGACTTAGGGCTATTCTATGAACAGTTCATCTTTTACCAAAATCATAGCTAGGAAAAATAGGATGCACATTTTCATAGCTGAATTAAGAGCCATTCCCTCTCCCTGTCAATCCAAATTTCTGTTTCATAGCCCTGAGAATTTTCCATTTTCAGGCCCAGATCTTCTACATTTACTATCCTAAATAATTCTAAATAAAGATTTCCTATTCAAATCATTGGTTGCTTTTATTTATCGAGTTATTTAGTTTCTTTTTTGGAGGGGGAACGCTGACAGTGCTCAGTGCTTACTCCTGGCTTTGTGCTCAAGGATGACTCTAGGTAGGGTTTGGTGGACTCTAGGTAGAGTTTGGGCTTCTGAGAATCTGAATGGAGTCAGTCCTGTAGAAAGCAAGCTTCCGGGGCCCGGGAGATAGCATGGAGGTAAGGCGTTTACCTTTCATGCAAAAGGTCATCGGTTTGAATCCCGGTGCCCCATATGGTCCCCCGTGCCTGCCAGGAGCAATTTCTGAGCATGGAGCCAGGAGTAACTCCTGAGCGCTGCCGGGTGTGACCCAAAAAACAAAAAAACAAAACAAAAAAAACAAACAAACAAACAAAAAAAAAGAAAGCAAGCTTCCTCCCCAGGAGACTATCTCTCCAGCCAGAGTTGACTTATTTTAACAGGTGATTATAGAAGACCCCCTAATTATCACAGTAATGTATTTATAACTTTGCTTCTTAACCAGAGGATTTGTCAGTTAGTCACACAGTTTCATAGATTTCTGAGTCCAGCCAGGAAGGAGGGAGCAAGAAGATATAAAGAACTCTCTCCTAAAAATGTTTTCTTCAAGAAGAAAATGTCCAGAAAGGAATCTGAGGTTATTTCTTAGACCTGAGCATGTGATTTGTAAATGATTGTGTCTGGAGAATACTCCCACTCTCTTATCCAACCCTCTGAGACTGGAGGAGTCAATGGTCAAGATCAACACTTGCTTTTTAGGTTTTCTGTTCTGTTCTATAGCTGCATTTCACTTTCAAGATGTATATGCTAGAATTATTCCCACTAGAATGGCTTGCTAATATTGATTTATGGTTTTATTTTTGTTTTCTGGGTCACACCCCGTGGCTCTCAGGGGTTACTTCTGGCTCTGCATTCAGAAATTGCTCCTGGCAGGCACGGGGGACCGTATGAAATGCCAGGATTTGAACCACTGTCTGTCCTGGATTGGCTGTGTGCAAGGCAAACACCCTACCATTGTGCTATCTCTCCGGCCTCCTGATTCATATTTTTTCTGATTCATAATTATTGATTGAATTACATTCATCTCTTTATCACTGTCCCAACTATGATAAAACTGAGCTTTTTATTTTAGATATGTCACTGGAGTGGAAAATTATCTACTTGCCCTGAGGACTAACTTGCCCCTCATCTCAGAAATGCACCAAGGTTAGGGGCCGGAGCGGTGGTGTAGTGGTAGGGCATTTACCTTGCACATGCTAACCTAGGACAGACAGTGGTTCGATCCCCCAGCAGCCTATATGGTCCCCAGAGCCAGAAAGAATTTCTGAATGCATAGCCAGGAGTAACCCCTGAAGGTCAATGGGTGTGGCCCAAAAAGCTAAAAAAAAAAAAGAAAAGGCACCAAGGTATCAATGTACCAGGTACCGTTCTAGCCCATCGTCATTATTTCCCTCTCTGCTCATTGCCATTAGTATAAAAAAAACAAACAAACATTGCTGTCATATCAAATCAAGAATGAATATCGATTTCCAATTATTGGCAGTTCTACAAAAGTTATTTGGTAAGTATTTAACATCAACTTTCACATGTTATTCAGGGACCAGAGGACTCAAGAATAAGCAAGGCAGATTAAAGAATATTTTCCCTAGGTTTATGGGTTTACCAGATTGGTACTACAAGCCTTAAAGGAAGGATTCAGCTCATAGTAGCACGACTCACTACCCCCACAAGCTCATCATCCAGTCTGGCTCAGTTGTTTCTAGGCTTTCCCTGGGAGATAATTCACTGAGGACGTTCTTCTCTCCACATAAATTGATACCCTTCTTCAATAGGTACCTCTGCAGATCAGGCAAACTGCAGCAAAGTTACTCCTATGGTGTACCTGAGAGAAAAAGAATTGCCTTCTGTCCTGCACAATGCTTCAGTTACAGGCAGCACAGAACACTCTCTTCCAATTTCTGCCTACAGTAACTTCACTGCTGTGAAGTCTGCCTTCCCTTCTAGAGTCTGGATGAGGAATACATGTACAATACATGTATTGAGTCCTCATACATGCCAGACACTGTTCTGATCACTTAACAAGCAAGAACTGAAACTTTCAATAGCCAATGTTTGAGGTATGCATAAACAGTGCCCTTGTAGGGATTATAAAAAAATTGTGGTATATTATCTATTCTGCATAACAGATGGTGACAAATGTAGTGGCTCAAAACAAAAGCATTTCTACCACAGTTTCTATGAAGCATAGCTTAGTAGGGCCTCTGTTTCAAGGCCATCATGTTGCAATCAAGACCATTGCTAGAACTTACTCTCATTTCTACTCTGGCTAGGAAGGGATCTTCTTCCCTTCTTCTATCCCAATATTCAAGGTTATTGACAAGATTTTGCTTCTTTGGGATATTTGCTTAGAGGTGGTGGATCTCAATTCCTACTTGGCAATTGTCCAATGAAAACCTCAGTTCCAGGCTACATGTTCTCCCCAAAATGATAATTTTTTTAAATCAATGCTGTCGGGCCCGGGAGATAGCATGGAGGTAAGACATTTGCCTTTCATGCAAAAGGTCATTGTTTCAAATCCCGGTGCCCCATATGGTCCCCCGTGCCTGCCAGGAGCAATTTCTGAGCATAGAGTCAGGAGTAACCCCTGAGCTCTGCTGGGTGTGACCCCCCCCAAAAAAAATCAATGTTAACAAAAGTCACAATGTTTAAGAAGCAAATTGTAGAACTGATAATCCATCAACTTTGACTTATATCAGGTAGAAACAATTTAGAATCTGTTTAAACTCAAAGAGTGAGGATTATACAAAAGTGGGTAGATGAGGAGACTAGAGTCTTTGGGACTATCTTAGAATCTGTGTACTACACATCACAAAGAACAAGAAGTGCTGGCAGGGATGTGGAAAAAAATCTTCATTCACTACTGGTGGGAATGCTGTCTCATCCAGCCTTTATGGAAAACAATATGGAGATTCCTCAAAAGACTGGAAATTGAGCTCTCATATGATTCAGTTATACAATATACTCTAGGAACACAAAGCACAGAAACAAAAATGTCTACTCACACCTATATTTATTGCAGCACTATTTATAATAGCCAGACTCTGGAAAAAAGCAAGATGCCCTTCAACAGATGAATGACTAAAGAAACTGTGGTACATATACAATGGAATACTATGTAGCTGCCAGGAGAGATGAAGTCATAAAATTTTCCTATACATGGATGTACATGATTCTATTATGCTGAATGAAATAAGTCAGGGGGAGAGAGATAGACACAAAATAGTTTCACTCATCTATGGGTTTTAAGAAAAACAAAACATTATTGTAATAATGCCCAGAAACAACAGAGATGAGTGTTGGAGGGACTGGCTCTCAAAGTGAAGCTCACCACATATAGAGTGGTGAGTTTAGCTGGAGAGATGACTACACTAACTATCATGACAATGTTAATGAGTGAGAATGCCTGTCTCGAATGCAGGCAGGGGGGTGGGGATGAGGGAGATGGTGTGCTTTGGTGGTGGAAAGGTTGCACTGGTAAAAGAGGGGTGTTCTTTTAATGACTGATACCTAACTACAATCATGTACGTAATCATGGTGCTTAAATAAAGAAAAATTAAAAAAAATCTGTGTGCTATATATAGAGAGGTTAATTAACTCACAGTCTTGGCACTTTTAGGCTGCTATTATGAAACACCAAAGTCTGGTTGGCTTAAAAATAACACATATTTTGTTTAAATAGTTGTTTTAATTTTTTGATTAAAAATAACAGAAATAGAAGCTGTTAGGTCTAAAACAAGAGTGATGAGGCTTGGGGTCA
This sequence comes from Crocidura indochinensis, assembly GCA_004027635.1. Classification (NCBI taxonomy): domain Eukaryota; kingdom Metazoa; phylum Chordata; class Mammalia; order Eulipotyphla; family Soricidae; genus Crocidura; species Crocidura indochinensis. The sequence continues at coordinate 17,247 of PVKC010007258.1, forward strand.
CTGTAACCTCACAGGGTGGAAGGGACAAGAAAAGTCTTCCAGGTCTCTCTTATAATAATACAAATTTTATTTTTGAGGGAATAGCCCTCATGCTCTAACTAAATACTTAAGAACTAGGTTACTTCTATTTCTCCTTGGGATAAATCTACTAGGATAGGGTTGCTAATGAGGTAGAATCTTTTGGGGTCTTGAGTCCTACTCCTTTCCCCCAATCACACACATTTTTGAAAACCTTAAAAACAATTCTAGTGACTTTATTGTAATTATCGAGAATTCCAGAAGCTTAACAATATTAGGAGATATGAACTGGAAACAGCTATTAACTAGCACTAAGTAACAACTTGGTTGTTCCAAATACTCTTTGGGCCCACTGTGACTTGCAAAGACATAGGTATGTAACTATGTCATCAGTGCAATCAAACAGAAAATACAGCACGTCTGTGAACTGAAGCGTTCCAATAGTGTAAACCAAGTGGTTCTTTCAACATACTTAGCCTATATGAATTTTTTTTAATAATGTGCAATTTATGCATAAAAATATATTCACCCTAAAATGTGTTAACAGTACAAGATACATTTACAGATAATTGACCCAGATAAAATCTTTATTACTCCTACCTCAGAGGTTAGCAGCTTATTTTCTTGTGTGCAAAATAGTTCTAGCTAACAGTGGCTACTCAGAATGGTATAATACCTTGTAGGCACTCAACAGTCTAAGAGTAGAATGAGAGTTGATTGATGGACATTTACTCTATTTGCTAGGTACTGCATTAAGTCAACTAACAAACACTGAGATGTGCATAATAATTTTCACAATGTCCTAGGAGCAAAATGTATAAGAACAAAAGCTGGATGTTTTGCATTTCCAATATTCCAAGCTGCTTTTTATTCATTCTCTTGAGTATTTATATAAAACAATGAAGCTGATTTGAAGTTATGCACACAACAGTTGGCAGGCTGTTTCAAAATCATCATATCATTGAAAATTATCATAGTCTTTATACTTCAAATAAATTTATATAAGAAATATAATTAGTAATAGATTCTACACTGGCAATTATGTGATTCAAACAGGTTATTTTTCTTAAAATGCCTTAGGAGTATATCTTTTAAACACACACACACACAGATAGTATTTCCGACCACAATCACAGCTGGTCATTTTGGTTGTCCCATGATTTCACAGCTGCGATTTCATAGCCCCCAACGGTCTCACACTTGTGTCTGGCCACTGGAGCTTTCCTTAATTAGCAAATGACTTAAACTTTGGTTCTCACTTATTTGCAGCATTGGTCCCTGAGCTACCCGAGAAAAGAAAAGCTCCTTGAACATTATAGGCTGGTCTAATTGGGAAAGAAAACTGACTTGAACTTGACACTATTTGCACTACTTGCATGTTATTGAACATAGGGAAGAACAATCTGGTTGTTGGATGTCTTACCTATGGAATTAGATTGCTAAATGTCTTATCTATTGAACTGCTTTCTCTGGTAACTTCACTTTCACTCTGAACTGCTGTCTAGAGACATACTTTAATAGGGGTGTTATTTGATTATGATTCTTCTATCTTCTCCCATGTGAGGGTGGCTTCCTAAAAAGGTTAAGAGCTATGTCTTGTCTACATTTGAGATAACCTACAGAGTGCATTTCGAGGTGATCCAAGGCACTCTTCTTTAAGAAGTAGGTAGGTCAAACATAGCAAATGTTTGTTTTTTTTTCCCACCTCACAATGCAGTATGACACCTTGTGAAAAACTGCTGTTAAAACCTTTCGTTTGTGCCATGAGGCATGGATATGAACAGCACAATTTTACAGCACAATAAAAAACTAATGATCTAAATTCCTTCTTCACCTTTTGGCTCTGTTTGTGAGGGAGGCTAGTGCTGGAGATGGAACTCTGTGATAGGTGAAACAGGGCTCTACCCTCAAAACTACAGACCCCAGTCCTTTCTTCAGCTTAGACAAAATTATTAGAGACTTTGTTAGAGTTGAAGTCGGGGAGTTAAATCTCTACAAGAGAGACTAATTAATGGTATTCTGCCCATAAAACAGAAGTCAAGCTTAAAATGTAGTCTCCCAAAAAGGAGAATAAAAGCAGTCTTTTCCTGACTCTGGGCAGGATTTTGACTCTAGGGGGCAGGATTTTGTCTATTTTCTTTTTACCAACAATTTCTTGTGTCCAGTCCTGGCATGAAGGGCATCAAGTAGAGGAAGGGGTGTGGGGATGAAGGTCATCTATTACGCATTGGGCATTGTGAATCTGGCTTTCTGTGCTCCTTGGCTTTGAATCAAGGCTTTGACCTTGGGATACTTCTTCAATCCTTGGGTCATGTAAGTGCAAAGCAACCAGGAAAAATAGCTTTAGGACACTCTTCTAGGCCTTTGCAGAACAGGCAGCCAGTGTGGACTAGGCCTTGGTGGCCTCTCCCGTGGTCTCCTGCAGGAAACAGGCCCCTGGGCCCAGTGACAGTGACTTGATGGACATTCACTCTCTTTGCTAGGTAGTAATGCTTCAAGCCAGCTAACACACAAATGAGATGCGCGTGAACAATTTCCACAGTTTCCCATAATAAATGTGTTAGCCTGCGGGGGTGATCATCAAAGGTAAACGAGGCAACTTGGGGGGTTCGACCAGAAACGAACTGTCAGATCAGAAAGCCAGTGGCTGCGGGTTGCACGCTCCACTTCCAAGTTGGGGCGGACACACTTGGTTCATTTCCTCAGTCTCCAAACTCCTCTACAGGAGTCCTTCCAGGGAATGGGTAAAAAGTTCTACACCCGAATTGGATGAGAGCAGCGTTTTTTGGAGAGACAGGCGGTGCCCATTGCGAACCACGGTGCCCACCAGACCTCCAAGGCCTAGGCGAGCTATGTTAAGACCCAACACTGGGTCAAGGGAGGCCAGGGGCGGCGCGCGCGCCCCCGCCAGCTCAGCGTGCGTGCGCGTCCCCGCCGCCCGCGCAGGCCCCAGTGGAGCTCAGTGTATACGTGCGCGTCCCCGCCCGGCTCAGCGTACGTGCGCGCGCGTCCCCGCGTTCTCCGAGATAGGGCTGGCTGGGTGGGCGACGCGCGCGTCCCCGCCGAGCTCAGCGAGCGTACGTGCGCGTCCCCGCCCAGCTCAGCGTACGTGCGCGTCCCCGCGACGGAGATCCGGTAGGCTTGGTGGGCGGGGCGAGCGAGGGGCGGCGCCGGGGCGGAGGAGGAGTGGTGAGGAGAAAGCGAAGAAAAGGCGGCGAGGCGTTTGGGGACAGACGGACGGACGGACGGAGTCGCCGGCGCCGTGCGGGCCGGCCTGGGCCGGTGAGTGTAGTGAGGCGCGACCTGAGGAGGCGCCGGGGACGGAGACGGTGCGGGGTGAGGCCGGTGGCCGACTCCATCCCGCCTTCGCTCCTCTGGCTCTGAGGTGGGGCCGCCAATGGCGACCCTGTGAGCCGCCTTTTCTCTCCGTCCCCCGCCGGGGTCAGGGGTCGGAGGTTAAGGGTCAGAGGTCGGAGGTCAGGGGTCGGGGGTCGCCCGGCTCGGCCCTGCGCCGGCCCCGGACGTCGCGTGGCCTCTCGTCGCGTCCCGTCACGTCGCGAGAGTTGGCTTGGGGTCGGGGTGGGGGCTACGGGTTGGGGGGGGGGGAGGAATGAAGCCCCGCGCGCATGCGCACGCGAGTCCCAAGACCCCGGCCCGGCTCTTGCAGAGCTGAGCGTGCTTGCTCTACTTATTGACTTCTTGAATGCATTTCCTTATGTGTCTCTTTTTGACTTCTTTATTTACTTATCTAACTGTTGATTCATTGCTTTGTTTATTTACCCATTTATTTACTTATTTGCTTGTTGATTCTTCGCAAACTCGAGGCTCCCTGGGGCGCCCCCTCTACCCCTTGGGTTCCCTCCGTACCCGGGCCCGGGCGAACTTGGCAACTTTTCTCCTTTCCTGGAAGCGAACGACGCCGCCCTGAGTCTCTTCTTAGCCGTCTTCTTCTTCTTTTCTTTGCCGTGTCTGCTTTGCTCTACTGCCCTTTCTTCGCCAAGGCCCCGAGAAGAAGATGCTTTCTTTTATTTATGTTTTGATTTTTTTTTCTTTTTCCCCCATTGCCTGCTCCACCCCACCCGGAGCCAAGCTTCCAAAGTTATTTATGGGCCTTCTGTTTGTTGATCTACCGCTGTAGTAGATGAACGTTTGGAACTCCCCCGCCTGCAAAGTGAAAATAGGAAAACAAAACAAAACAAAACAAAAAAACCACAACACCAAACCGACCCCCCACCCCCCCAACTTTGGTTGGCTTTCTCTTTCTTTTCTTTTTTTCCCTTCTTTGCTCCCTGCGTGCTGGCTTGCAGGCACCCAGGCAGCATCTTGCTATCTGTTCGGTGTTTCAACCCCTAGTGCCAAAAGGAACCTTAAAAAAAAAAAAAAAAACACCTTTTGGTTGCCTTTGCTGCTGAATCACTCCACTTTATGCTTAGTCATTGTTTCTTACTCCAGAAGTTTAATTGAGGGATCACCAAAGTATTTGGATGACTGTGGAAATCGCCAGCTGGCTTTTACTTGGTTCTTAAATGCGATGACATAAGTTGTTTTTGTTGTTGTTGTTGTTGTTGGCTGGGCGTGGTTCTTGAAGTGTTAGCGGGTGGAGGGTGGAGGTTTTCGAGAGTTTTCTAAAAAGAAGGACGTTTCCAATCTAGGCACACTCGAAGCACTCCAAACTTAGGGGATAGTTTCATGACGGTTAGGTGTTTGTATCTAGGAAAGTATTTTAAAAGATACACTTTATCTTAAAATATACTGTAAAGAGGAACAGCACATTTTGGGAGATAGAATATAGATACTTTTAGGTCACCCAATCTAAATATTTCTAAATATTTATTATATACAATATTATAAATATTGTATGCAGTTGGCCCTGTGCTGCATATCTTGAATAAGTCTTTTAATTGACTGCCAATTAATTAAATGACATCGTGTTTGTAACACTTTATGATCTCTTCCACCAAAAGAATAGATATAGGTAGTGTGCTTTAATTTCAAATTCACTTTAGTGAATGGAGTAGGCTAGACTGGCGATGGACTGTTGGTTGAATTCAGTTGGGGCCAGAGCGATAGTATAGGGTGTTGTGCACCCAACCCGGATTCAGTCCCCAGCATCCCAAAGCCTGCCAGGAGAAACACTTGAGAGCCATGGGATGTGGCCCCAAAGCAAAAACAAAAAGAAAAACAAAAAAAAAAACATGCCCCGGTTCAAAGGTAGCTGTAAAAATCTTTTCAAATCTTTTCCACTGGATATGTCAGCATTAGTTTTTCATTTGATTTTAGCAAACTTTGTAATGACCTAATATTTAAGAAAAGCAATACAGAAAGTGTATCCATTTCCTTCAATACATGTTTGTAGGCTAATGAACACATATACTGTAATTACAAACAGCCTGTAGGAGTTAGAGATCTTTTTCATGGTAGAGTAATTGCCTTAAGGTTACTACTAAGTTGAGCTTTCTTGGAACACCTTCTCTTCATCTCCTACTGGAGATTAATGCCCATTTCTTTCCTTGCTCATTTTGCCTTTCTTTGGGGGCCACATCCAGCTGCATGCTTTGTACTCACTCTCTCCATTGAGCTTCCTTCTGACCTGCTCATTTTAATCAACTAGTTCCACTATTTGGGTAGGTCATGTTACTATATATGCTTTTAGTTTGGGGTGTTTAGGGGCTACTGCCGCCTGGCCGTGCTTAGGGGCTACTCCTGCCTCCTTGGGGGTTGTTCCTTGTGGTTGGAGAATCACTTAGGTGCCAGGAATAAAACTTGGGCCTTCTGCGTGCAAAGCATGCACTCCAGTCAGCCCGTGTGATGTCTTTCTGGCTCTGGGTGGATTATTTTTGTTAGTATTAGTTGAAATAGTTCTGGTTTGAGGATTAAATATTTATTGTTTTAGTTTTTATGTACATGTACAGTATTTTCCATTTGCTTCTTTAGAAGAACATTACAAGTTGAACTTTTAGTTTGAAATAAGCTACTTACTCCTGACCATATTTAGAAATGTTTCATGTATGTTTTGATTATATCATTACTGGAACCATAACAGTGAACACTTCAAGTTCTAAAATCTAAAAGCTGGAACCAAAGTTTAATAAAAGTCCAAGTACATTATAATTTGTTTTGCTGTTTTGTGCTCATCAGAAAGAAGGGCATGTGCTTTGGAGTTAGGGGTTTTAATGTTAAATTCCTTCCCCTTGCTCCTCCTTGCATAACTACTGGTCTGGAATACCCCTCTGAGCTTATAGATTTATTGTGATCATTAAAGCAGAACACACCAGCCAGTAGTAAATCAGTCAGCAAGTGTTTGCATTCCTGATGAACCCCTGTGCCCAACTCTATGAAAGCTGGGACTTGATCGGAAGCTTTTGATTGCTAAATTTCACATCTCATTTGTACATTCTTTGTAATGAGGGCTAACTAAACAAGCTTGTCGTTCCAATTCAACCTTAAATGGAAGCAACCTTTTCTTGTCTTAATAGCATTCTGCCTCATCTTATACCGTATGAGTTATAAAATTAAGTCGTGTGCTTATCCCATGGGCTTTTCCTCACCCTATACCTGCACTTACCCAGTTATCTCTTCCGCCTTTCTTTTTTTAAACCTTAACATTTGATTTCAGTTTTCCCTAGAAGTCAGCGTGATCCTAGTTAGAGAGTCAAAGGTGTGTGTTTTGAGCGTCAGAGACGGATGATAAGAACAGTACCTGGCTGAGGGAGATCACGTATCTTTCCTGTGGAGGCATTGGGTTCAATGCCTGGTCCTGCATGCTTCTGGAACAGCATCATTAGGTGTGGCCTTGGTGCTTTCTCTCCATGTCACGTTGCTTTTTGTATTTTAAAATTATCGTGGTGTTATCTCAAATACTCTGTATGACATCTCCTTATTTGGAAAATTAAAGACATTGATTTTTTAATTACATAAAAGCATTTTTAAGGGTTGCATTCCTGCCATGGAATATAAAGTTGGTAAAGAATTATCTGTTCGGGGCTGGAGAGACAGCAGAGCTGTAGTGCTTTTTGCCTTGCATACAACAGATACTGCACGGATGGTGGTTCAGATCCTGGCATCTCCTATGGTTCCGCAAGACAGCCAGGAGCTATTTCTGAGCGCAGAGCCAGGAGTCACCCCTGAGTACAACCAAGTGTGCCAACACCCCCCCCCCCAAAAAAAAAACCAAAAACAAAAGAATAAATATGGGCTGTCATACATTTTACTGCTGGAGTCCAACACCTCAGGTTTAAGGTTAGTTCAGATGTAAGAAATTGAGATTTTTTTTTCTGTTATTTTTATTAGATATCTCCAAACTTATTTCAGGGAATAAAGGAATTTAACTTGACCTGCAAAGTTTTAGATTTTGCAGAAATTATGTATGTTTGTCTTGTGCTAATTATAAAGGGTCAGAGAGGAGTAGTCGGCACCCAGAGCCTCAAATGAAAAAGAGAAAGTTGTAATTGGATAATCTGATATACAATTATTGCAGCAATCAACACAAGTCAGGACTGCCAGCCCAAGTAAGCAGTGATCACTCAGGCCTGTCCACAGAGAGGACCGCAAAGCCATCTTTCTACAGACATTCCTTTTTTGTTTTGTTTTGGGGCCATACTCAGCCGTATCCAGACTTGCTTCTGGTTTTGTACTCAGAGACGCTCCTTGTGGTCTTGTGGGACCCTATGGGATGCCAGGGGCTTGAACCCAGGTTGGCAGCATAAAAGCAAGCACTGGGGCCCGGGAGATAGCATGGAGGTAAGGCGTTTGCCTTTCATGCATAAGGTCATCGGTTCGAATCCTGGTTCGAATCCCGGAGCCCCATATGGTCCCCCGTGCCTGCCAGGAGCAATTTCTGAGCATGGAGCCAGGAGTAACCCCTGAGCACTGCCGGGTGTGACCCAAAAACCAAAAAAAAAAAAAGAAAGCAAGCACCATACCTGGGTACACGGCATTTAGTCCTCATGGGAGGAATTTTAATGTTCTCTTTTTCTGGAATCAAAAGAAAGAACCTACCAACAAAACTCAAGAAACCAAATGTATTTCCTGAACATGAAAATACAAACTTAAATAGAAAATAAAAGACTTTCTTGTAAAATTCTTTATAGACCCTATATTTTCAAATTACGGATTTCTCGTGCAGTAACTTTTAAGAATCCAAAACTTAATTTAGGTGCTTAAACACATTGATGTCATTTGTGGCTAACTCTTGGATGTGGCTTAACACAAATTGTAGTATTAGTGTTAATGTTTTTAAACTAATTTTAGCAAGCAATTCCTTTAAAGCATCACCCTCATAGTTATTAAAGTTTATAAAAACGTTCTTTGAGTAGATAGCCATAACAGTGATCTTCCTTAATTCTCTGTGTCTTCTTAGTGTCAATGAAATATTTTCCATGTTAAAATTTTTTTTTGTTAAAAATGGAAATAAAAATAAAGCTTTTAATTATTTACGGGTATTTTATAATCTAATCCGACTTTCCTACTCATTTAACTTTAAATGTAACTTTATTAGAAGATAATGGCATTAAAAATGTTAAGACTAATTTTAAAGGCTGGAGTGGTAGTACTGCAGGTAAGGCACTGACTTTGCATGCAGTTGACCCAAATTTGAACCCTGGCATCCTATATGGTCCCCTCAACATTGCCAGGAGTAATTTCTGAGTGCAGAGCCACAAATAACCTCTGAGCATCACTTGACTTGGCCCCAAACAAAAATAATGACAATAATAATGAATTTCAAGAGAGTTTTACAGAAGCAATTTTGAGAGGTTTTAGTATTAGTTCATCTTAAACTTGAAGCACTGCTAATTGTAGTATTCTTAATCTTTGTTGCTGTTGTTTGGGTCAGAGGTCGGTGCTCAGGGGTTACTCCTGGCTCTGCACTCAGAAATCACTCCTCGGGACCATATGTGATGTCGGGGATCAAACCTGGGTCTGTCCTGGGTCGGCAGCTTACAAGGCAAAATGCCCTACCACTGTGCTATCGCTTGGGCCTCAGGCTTTTTAAAATTTTTCTTTTTTAGTATATTTAATTGTAAACGTAATTACATTTTTATTCCTTGTTTATATAGTTGTAGTTAGGATTGCTAAATGGTTGCTCCTTACACTTATACAGAACATTGGAAGTGTAATTTATTTTTAAAATAAATTAGAGCATATATTGAAAGCGCAGAAGTTTGTTGTAAAGGTCCAAAAAGACTCTCTTGACTACAGGGATGATTAAGTGTGGAGTAAACTACTAGCAAAATTGTGCAATATTCATTCCTTAAATAACATCTTAAAATTGTACCACCAGTTACTGAAGTGTGCTGCCTTTTATTCTTAAACTTTTAAAAGTAATAAATATGTCTGAAAAAATATGTCTGTTACTGTAAATGTACTGCATGATTCAGATTTAAATCCCTGTCTCTGCCACTTAATAGATGACCAAGCCTTTCTGAACTTTTTCCTCTAGGCTGTTAGGAGCATTGAATGGCATGATATGTGTTAAAAAGGATCAAATAGGCACAGAGAATAAAAGATGTTTCTTCTAAGTCTTCTGTAGTAAGTAATAAATATCAGGGACTCATAGCTATGGATGCCTTTTAAAGAACAATTTATTATAGTCAGAGTGGAAGATGTTATTTATTTTAAAGTTTGAGAGCCTTCTGCACTCTAGAGTTGCTTTGCTTAAACTCAGTTCTTAGCAGTTGCTATTTAAAACACTTTAGAATTAAGTGAGCTTTTTTAAGTTATGTTTTGCCCGCTGTAGTCATGTGCTATGCATGTAACATAAATTGTGCCTACAATTTCTGAGAGCACTGGCCACTTTCCTTTGATCTGCTTGTATTTTTAGGTTTCTCTCTGTACAAGTCAAGCTTTTAACCTTCAACATGTGAGATTCAGTCTAGTTGTTGCAAAATAAGAAAGCTACAACTGTTTTCGCAGTCTGATCACTCAGGAAAATTTGTCTTAATTCTTGTTAAAGGTTCTCTGAATATCTGTTTAACTTAGAAATGTTTGTCATCATTAGTATGTTATTTCTTTCATTCTTTTTTTTTCCTGTTATTTGGGTCACACCCAGCCGTGCACAGGAGTTACTCCTGGCTCTATGCTCAGAAGTCGCTGCTGGCAGGCTCAGGGATGCCAGGATTAGAACCACCAACCTTCTTAATGCACGGCAAATGCTTAGCCTCCATGTTATCTCTCTGGCCCCAGTATGTTATTTCTTGAGACTTTTCAGCATGTCTATCTAATTATAGGTTTAGCTTGTACCTATAAAATGGCCATTAACATTCAGAAGTATTTAACTCATAACCTTTAAGCCCTTTGTTGTTTTGCTTTGTTTTGGTTTTTGAGCCACACTCGAAAGCTCTCAGGCTTTGCTCCTAGCTCTGTGCTCAGAAATCTCTTCTGGTTGGCTTGTGGGACCATATGGGATGCCAGGGATTCCAATATGGGTTGGCACATGCAAGGCAAATGTCCTTTTGATTGGAGTATCGCTCCAGCCTCTAACTTATAACTTTCATCTGTTGTTGTTGTTGTTGTTGTTGTTTTTGGGTCACACTCAGCAGCGTTCAGGGGTTACTTCTGGCTCTCCGCTTAGAAATCGCTCCTGGCAGGCTCGGGGGACCATATGAGATGCCAGGATTCGAGCCACCATTCTTCTGCATGCAAGGCAAATGCCCTACCTCCATGCTATTTCTCTGGCTCCATAACTTAAATTTATTTATTTATTTTGGTTTTTGGGCCACACCCAGTGACGCTCAGGGATTACTCCTGGCTATGTGCTCAGAAGTCGCTCCTGGCTTGGGGGACCATATGGGAAACCGGGGGATCGAACCTCGGTCCGTCCTAGGCTAGTGCAGGCAAGGCAGGCACCTTATCTCTAGTGCCACCGCCCGGCCCCCCATAACTTAAATTTTTAATACAATTCAAAATACAGTTTAGTTGGTAAATGTGTCCTTGTTTCCCTCCATCCTTCATAATTAAATGTAAGCTTTGATACTAATTCAACACTTATTTACTTAAACAGCAAAAACTGTCAAAAATAGATGCCTGTTATTCCAGTGTGAGGAAAATTAAGTCTAGAATAGAAAAAAGAAATTACAGTTTGAGGGTAAGTAGTTCACATTAGTCACCTGCAACCACAGTAGAATTCATTAAAAAATTATATCTACTATCAGTCTTTCATACACTGTAACAAATAGGCTAAGAATTGACTTTTGTCCATAAAATTATTGTCTACCAATGTAATTGGCTACAGAGATCTGAAGTTAAGAGAGGAATCAATGAGGAGCTTTGGGTGAGTTTTTAGTATATATTGAGGCTTTTGAAAATTTGGGAGCACCTAGGAGAAAAGTATAGAGCAGTGGTCCTCAAACTACGGCCCGTGGCCCCATTGTATTCGTTCCTGTTTTGTTTCTTCACATCAAAATAAGATGTATGCAGTGTGCATAGGAATTTGTTCGTAATTTTTGTTTTTACTGTAGTCTGGCCCTCCAATGGTCTGAGGGACAGTGAACTGGGCCCCTGTTTAAAAAGTTTGAGGACCCCTGGTGTAGAGTGAGCAAGAAATTACATAGATTCCCTAGAGAATAGTTATATATTGGAAGATAATTAAAGAATATTCTGAGAATTGTAGGAAGGTAGTGTTATGGGGGAAAATGCCTTTTTGACTTGACATTGAGGGTCCCTGTAGTATCATTTTAATGAGAGTGTTCATTGTACTGAAGACAGATCCCCCCCCAAATGCTATCAGATTGACCATATGTAATATTGCCTCTGAGCTCCATAGGAAGGAGGAGGTGCTATATTTTACTAATCTATATTTCCAAACCAAAACACCGAGACTGGTACTAAATACTTAAATGATGAATAGGTATTTGATGAGTGAATGGAAGGAAACTAATCTTTAGAGTCATTTGCAGGAATGTATGTTATGGGTAAATTTCTGTGTATTTTAAATGAGTTGTTGGCTTGTGGTAGAATTTATTAAGGACATAGATTGGAGAGACAAATAGTTGAAATATATATGAAGTTCCCTGTCATCATCTTTGACCTGTCATCATCTTTTCAGGAAAAATTTAATCAGCGCTTCCTTGGAAATCAAACAGTCTTTAAACGAAAAAATAAAAATCTTGCCTTCCATCCTCAGAATCCCCAAACACACACACGCTATCCTCAGTTTTGGTTTTGTTTGAATGTGTCACGGAATTCAGCCTTGTCTTTTCTTTTGGTCCAGACCTAATAGTGTTCAGGCCTTACTCCTGGCTCTGTACTCAAAGATTGAACCCTAGTTGGCTGTATGCAAAGCAACCACCCTATCTTTGTACATTTTCTTTGGTTTCAAAATTATTTTCCTTTTTTTCTTTGTGGGCCACATCCTGTGGCTCTCAGGTTACTCCTGCAGTGCGTGCGGAAATATATGGGATGATGGGGATCAAATCGGACCTGCCCTGTGCAAGGCAAACATACCTGCTGTGCATTCACTCTGGTCCTCAGGATTACTTTCTTGATGAATATTTTTGTGTGTGTGTGTGTGTGTGTGTGTGTGTGTG
>PVKC010007259.1:0-29768 GCA_004027635.1 Crocidura indochinensis
AAAAAAAAAAAAAAAAAAAAAAAAAAAAAAAAGAAAGAAAGAAAACAAACAACAAAAACAATAACAAAAACTTCTCCAACTAAAAGGTGGATCATAAACAGTCAATAATATTTTAATACTTAAATTAACATAAGCCATGCGAATTCTACAATGGGATGGATTAAAACTAAATATAAGGGGCCCAGAAAAGTGTAGAAGAGGCAAGGTGTACTTGCTGCAGCTGCAACCCCGGTTTGAATTCCCAGCCCAGCATAAGGCCCACTGAGCATGCCCAGGGTCACTCCTGACCACTGCTGAGTGTGGTCTCATAAAAATAAATCAATGTGAGGAAATTTTCCTGGAAATTCCTACTTATATCAAAACACTATTTAAGCAATCTTAAATAAATAAAATTAGGGGCTAGAATTATTAGTACAAGATTGACCCAGGTTCGATTCCCAGCCCCATATAAGGTTCTCCAGGCACCGTCGGAGTGAACCTTGAGTAAGAATGACTTGAGTCTTGCTGGCCCCAGATCACTAAGTATGGTCAGGAATGGCTCCAAATCTCCCACCTTTGCAAACTTAAAATGTAGAAAATCAAATTTAAAAAAAAAAGAGAAAAGCAAAAGTTCAGAGTGATTAACAAACATATATAATAAAAATATAAATATGAAGAAAAAATTTAAACCAAAATCCATTTACTTCTAAGGCTATATAATAAATATACTAATATATTATTATAATTAAATTAATTAAATACTTAATATAATAGATAATAACAAATATAATTAAATTCTAAGAACCATAAGCTCAGTATCTGGGATTCCTGAGGAAGGACATCACTCGAGGTGATAAGGGTAGTTTGAAGATGATAATTAGGCTAAAATATGCTGCTGGCTGTCCCTTGTAGTGCCCTGCTGGGAATCTAGTCCTGACTCTTGTGTCCTCAGCACATCTGAACCTCCTCGAGGCTTGGCATGAGGATCCCAAGAACTGGGTGTGGAATAAAGGAAAACTTTGTAGCGTGTTTTAAACCATATTTTGACAACCTATCCAGAAAAAAGAAATCTTTTGGTTTTTGGGCCACACCCGGCGGTGTTCAGGGGTTCCTGGCTGTCTGCTCAGAAATAGCTCCTGGCAAGCACGGGGGACCAAATGGGACACTGGGATTCGAACCAACCACCATTGGTCCTGGATCGACTGCTTGCAAGGCAAACGCCGCTGTGCTATCTCCCGGGCCCCGAAAAAAGAAATCTTTAAAGGACTTGAGATAAATAATTTAATCAAGATCATCTGAACAGTTATATTTCAATGCAATAAGTTGAATTTATAGCCAAAATCCCTTCCAGACATACAAAAATAACCTTCATACCTATATAATTTCACATGAAATAAAAAAGTACTAATTCAGAATTATCTTTGTAAATCAAATGGTAAAGGGTATCTTTTCCAATTCATTCTATCTGGACAGCATTACCCTAATAGAAAAACAAAAAATGTAAAAAAAAAGTAAAAAAAATGTAAAAAGAAAAATTAGACCCTTTAGGGGCTTAAAAGCCAAAATAAGTAGAAATAATTTGTTTTCTAAATGAGGCTAATTCAAGGATTAAAAGGTTTGTTTAACATTTAAAAATCAATCTTTGGGGGCCGGGCGGTGGCACTGGAGGTAAGGTGCCTGCGCTAACCTAGGACAGACCTCGGTTCGATCCCCCGGTTCCCCATATGGTCCCCCGTGCCTGCCAGGAGCGACTTCTGAGCGAATAGCCAGGAGTAACCCCTGAGCATCACCGGGTGTGGCCCAAAAACCAAAAAAAAAAAAAATCAATCTTTGGATCCAGAGAGATAGTACTGGGGTTAAAAAGGCCTTTGCAGCTTGCTCACTCCTATCCAAATCCCAGGTACCAGCTCCTCCCCCCAGAGCACCTCCAGGTGTGACCCCAAAATAAAATTTCCTAATTTTGGAAGCAAAAGATTCATACAAATTTCAATGACAAACAATTCACTCAAGAAAACTGGCTGACTCGGTGAACTAGGTAGTGTGGGAATATTCCTCCTTGTGCTCTGTCTCCCACAATTAGGAAGCCACATTCGGGGGCCAGGCGGTGGCGCTGGAGGTAAGGTGCCTGCGCTAACCTAGGACGGACCGCGGTTCCATCCCCCGGTTCCCCATATGGTCCCCTGTGCCTGCCAGGAGCGACTTCTGAGCGAATAGCCAGGAGTAACCCCTGAGCATCACCGGGTGTGGCCCAAAAACCAAAAAAAAAAAAAAAAAAAAGGAAGCCACAGTCATTGATAATTGCACTGGGTAATGAAGAGGGGTGGAGACTTAACAACACCTAGGAAACTACTACCAAGCTGCCCTGACTTGGCAGCTTCCAACAGTACCTTCACTCATAAGGACTATTGTGTTTATTTGTATTAATTTAAAGTGAAATCATAAAATAAACCCAGTAGCAGAGTGTGCAAAAACATCAATATTGTTGAAAATCACATATTACTGAACTGTCAAAACAATTTTCCAAATAAAGAAAAAAAAGGACTAAATTAAGCCACTGTGACAGGCCAGATCACACGCCTTGCACCCATGAAGCCCTGAGTCCAATCCCTGACAGTATGTGTCTACCAAAGTCCCCTCAAGTGTGAATAGTAGTGCTTTACTGGATCCTAGCACTGAACCATCTGAGCTGAGTATTTCCAGAAGTAGCCCCAGTGTAACTTGAGGACAGTTGTGATGACCCCCCCCAAAAAAAAAAACATCAATAATCATGGGAATGAGATGTCCAAAGGAAGCTTGGAAATGGTTTTCTTTCTCTCTATGCACCTGTGGACATGTGCAGACTCTAGGTCATCATCAGATACTGGGGAGCTGATGGTAAAGATTTGCCAACTGGAGGCCAGGGCCAGGGAGTCTTGACCTTGCAATCGGCTGACTTGGATACAACCCCTGGTATTACACAGACTGCCAAGATTGAGCCCAGAGCTTCACTGGGTGTAGCCCCAAACAAATGAAATTTGTTTGTTTGTTTTTTTGGGTCACACCCGGCAGTGCTCAGGGGATACTCCTGGCTCCATGCTCAGAAATTGCTCCTGGCAGGCACGGGGGACCATATGGGGCACCGGGATTCGAACCGATGACCTTTTGCATGAAAGGCAAACGCCTTACCTCCATGCTATCTCCCGGGCCCCAACAAATGAAATTTGTAAAGCAAACACTAAAATTATGAATACAACATTCACAGCAAAGAAATGATTAGAAAAGTCATTGATTAGAGATAATGAAAGAAATCTGGGTCTAGTCAAATTTAACTGACAACTAAGCCCAGTTGAGACTTCAAATTTTATAGATGGCTAGAAGAGAGTTCGTAGATTTAGCCCAAGAAAAGGAATTGTAAAACCAACATCAATAACAATAACTGTAGCAACAACAAAATTTTCTAATGAGGTCAATCTATTTTTCAGAGTTGCCATATCATAAAGAAAATATAAAGTGGTAGGAAATTGTACTTAAAAATAATGTTAAGACAGTGAAGAAGATGTATATATATATATAAAATAACCAGAAACAATCTGTGTTCAGAAGGCAGTGAGAAAGGAACTCATTACTGGGAAGGTGGTGATGGTGGTGTCTGGGTCAACCTCTATGGGAAGCAGGTGGGAAATTCCTCCCATAAATAGAGTGGAACTCCCAAGTGACCTAACAATTTCCTTTCTTAGCTTCTATCCTCTACCAAATCCCACCAAAACACTCATTTAAGAGGATGGAGGCACAGCTATGTTCAATACAGCAATTTAATACGAGACTCGGGATATGGGAATAAACAGCCCAAATGTCCAACGGCAGGTGAACAAAGAAGCTGTGCTCTACCTATATACACAACAGATTCCTATGCAGCTGTAAGAAAGAATGGAATTGAGCAGTTTACCACAAGGTGAATGGAACTAGAGGGTCTCATATCAAACAATAAAAAGTCAGAGAAGGGCAGATACCAGATTATCATTATTACTGTAATCCATCTGTAGAGTCTAAAAATAAATAGGCAGTATCAAACAATGACAGACCATCGGGTTAAAACACTGACTCACGAGAAGGAGGGAGAATGAAGATGGAACTAGGGCTTGAAACTCAACTGACACTATTAGAACCAAGTTACCAGAACTGTAATACTTTAGTGCTCAGTTTTCAATAAAACGTATCACAAAGCATACAAAGAGGGAAGAGTGACAGGTCATAGGAATGGAGCAGTCTAGAGAAAATATCCCTGACAAAGGTGACAAAGGTCAAATGTAGATTGTATAGGAAAAGATATTAAATTAGCAAGTTAGTGGTTCATAATACAGCCAAGTAGTACTAATATTTACAGAAGTGAAGCACCAAATGCAAAATAAAGAGCAAAAGAAATTATAAACCAAGACCGTGTGCTAGTTGCATACCCTCATTCATTAAACACATTTATAATACTCAAATCTGGAAACTGTCCTGATGGACAAAAAACTGGTCTGTAAACACAGTGGGTTACTACTTAGCTATGGGAAAAGAAGAAATCTCACAGTTCATGTAACCTGGAATGGAACTAGAAAGGGTCACTTTAGTGGGCCAGCGGGAAGACTCGTGTGAGATATCATAGTCTGTGGAAGGGAAAGAGACCAGGCAACTGAGGGTTCCGTAAGGTAGTTCAGGGGTTAGGGCACTTGCCTTGCATCTGCTGCCCTAGTTGGGATCCTGATACCACAAGGTCCCTAAGCACCATCAGGGGATGCTTAGAACACAGAGTCAGACCCCTGAGAACCTCTGGGTAGAACATCCAAACTGGAGAAAGTCAGGAAAGTCAGCATCCCCAGCCCCAGCCTGCCTGAGGTGCTGGGTAGGAAGAGGGAGCATTTACCAGTGGTGCAAGAATAAAAAAATTTCATCAGGGCTTCTAAATCATAGCACCACAATAAAGATTGAAAATACTTCTGTTCTGCTCTCCACAAAAGCCAATACGATGAGTCTGGGCCTAAATGCAAGATGTTTTCCCACCCTGAGCACTGTTGGGAGAGACCCCACCCTCAGAGGCAGGAGAGCCCAATGGATAGTGTGGGGAGGTTCCCAAGTCAAGAAGAAAGAAACAAAGGTCTGTGTACTCTGGTCTGACATGTGCTCAGATCTGCTTCCAGCCCCCACGCCACACACTGAGCCCCCTGAGCATTGTCCATGGACCTTGGATGTCCCTACAGTGCACTAGGATGGACTGGGGGTCCAACACACTCAGAACCACAGCAAGTCTTCAGGCCCACATGGACTGCTGACCCAGTTGGCCTCCTGAGAATCTCTCTGGAAAGCCAAAAAATTCACACACAAAGTATCTGGGGGCAGGAAAGGCACTCGCGTTGCATGTGACTGACCTGGGTAAACCCCGATGCCACCTAGGATCTCCGGAGCAGTAATCCCTGAGTACCCCTGGGTGTGACACCCCTAAAGAAACAACCTGTGTACTAGTCTAGTACTGAGTCTGTGTACTAGTCTAGTAAGTCTAGTAGTAGGACTTCCTCACATATGCTTTTTGTTAATAGCGTAACTAGTAGGTTTTTCAAAGGGGACATTTTCTGTCTCAACATCTGGTCCTTCTGGAAGTCATTTGGTCCCACCTCCACCTTAATGTTTGTCATTGCTACTTATTGTGGGCCATTGCTGTCTTTGTTTTTTAAACTATTTTTGAAAGCCCTTGTTGACCATTTGATGCTTTGTTATATTTGCAGTAAGTTAGTGCTTTCAGATTTTCTACAAGTTCTCCCCCAAATAAAAAGGAAATGGGGGCATGCTTTTGCAAACAATTCCTCCTGTTACAGCACATCTGCTCTATGATTCGAGTCACCCACCAGAATTTAGGTCACTTTCCACTTGGTACTCTGGTACCTCCAATCTAGAGTCAATTGGACAGTCAAGACCTTCTTAGGCTTTTTCTGGACCTGAGTGCCCCCAGCAGCCATGGCAACTTCTTAAAACTCATCTCAGGGCTTTCTGATTGCTCCATCATTCCCTAAGCACGTCAAATAAAAAGCAGTAATTTCGATACGATTGTAAGCCACAAGTGTTCAATAAAAATATATCTAAGAATAAATGAATGAATCAATCAATAAAATGTGTATCCCCATGCAGCTTTTTTTTTCAGTCTCATCCTCACCAGCACACTCAACCCAAGGTTGTTGTGTCCAACGATCGAGGCCTGCCCTCCTTTTGCTTCACAGAACTACCCATGAAGCTACTTGTTCTCAGCACCAGCACCTCTGCTGCCCCAGCCATGAGACTCCTGGTGAGCTGAAGCAAGGTCTGGCATTTTTAGACAACTAGGAAACAAGTCAAAACTTACACTCCCCGGAGGCTGGAGTTTAAGTTTCTGCACAGTCTTGCACACAGCTGACCAGGGTTTGATCCCGGCATCCCATATGGTCTCCCAAGCCTGCCAGGCATAAACTCTGAACACAGAGCCAGGAGTAATCCCCGAGCACTGCCAGATATAGGCCAAAAACAAAACAACAAACAAACAAGCAAAACTTACACTCACCTGTTACACTCACTCACTTATACTGTTTGAAGCCAAACAGTGCAATTTCTGTTCCTTAAGTCACTTCAAACATGAGCAGCACCAAGGTGTCAAAAGTAAGAGCTCCATTGGCTTTTCTACCCTCAGAACCCATGCCAGTGTGGTTGTTGTTCTCATAGCCACATGCACTATTTCCTAGGACCAGGTGAGAAGATGCACTAGGCTGAGGGCATGGACTTTCTCAGAATCCTCAGGCTCCAAGTCCCGTGTACCAGCAGGCTTCTGTCTTTGGCTGAGAGGTGGCATCTTTATGTCTCCTTTGATTTGGGAGCCATCCCAGCCTGTGCTCATATTCAGGATGTACTCGTGGGGAGTGCTTGGGAGATCAGATGGCCTGCAGAGGGCTGAACCCAGATTTTTGCATGTATGACCAGTGCCCTGACCACTGTCCTATCTCCCTGCTCTGGAGGCCTTCTTCCTGTGTCTTCAAATAATTTGTTCTCTAACATATAAACTGCATTGTGCATTAATTAATCAATTTGAGCCACTAGCTGTACATTCTGGTATCCACATGTCAAGCATCTAAATACAACAGTCAGGTAGAGTCCCCTCACATGACCTCATCCAATGACCTTATCTCAAAATAGAATCACTTTCTGAAATCCTGAGGATCACGATCACAGTGTTCCCATTTGGGGGCAGTGATGGATGGTGCCATCTACAATGGCCCATCTTCTGTACCTGAAAGCACACAAATACATTTATTCTGTCTCAGAAGACTTAGCCCTATTCAAAAATATGAATTCCTAGTTCCAAAAGGCTCATCTAGTCATCTCAAGGTATGGCTTATGCTGAGGCAAAATTCCTTTCTAGCTGTTAACCTGGGAACCCAGACAAATTCTTTGGGGTGGAAGAAAAGTAACCAGTGGAGCATTTTCCCAGTCAGCCTGAGCCCATCTTTATGCCCAAATTTCTCAACCACACCTTGGGTTTATCACAGACTCTTACCTGAGATCCTGCCAAATCAGATGGCGGAGTCAGAAGGGGAACAAAGCCAGGTCAATGAGGGTCTTCGCCATTGCAAGATAGAAAACAGCAACGTAAAGATTCTCACTCAGGTGGAGGTGGAGGTGGGGAAGTTCAGTCAGAAGAATCTATTAAGGTTGAGCACTGCCCTGAAACAAGGGGGTTATTTATGCCACGTTCCTGGCACCCCCAACTGTAAAATTCTATTTTGATTACACCAGAATGGAAGGCAAAGAATGAGTTGCCTGTGGGGTCAGATGCAATAGGAGGCACCCTCTGTGGACCCTGATATATTGGAGCCATGTTTGAACTCAGCTCTGCAATTGACCTTGGGGTCAATAATTGAATGACACTCAAATCACGCAACTGCTCCTTTGAAGCCGAACACACCTTCCACAGCACAGATAGGCACTAGGTGGGGCGGGGGGAGGCTGCTGAGCTTCCTTCCAGCCCAGAGTCCACTGTGATGAAGGGTTTACTTGCTGCCATGAACACACAACAGGGCCAGCTGGAAACCATCAGGCTCAGACAAGCTTGAATTGCCTTTCTCAACACCAGCATTCAGGTGCAGAAACACTGGAAAGCTTGCACCCTAGCCCCCAAATGCTGATATAGTTTGCACCCAGTTCTCCTGGGGGGGAGGGGTGCATGAGCCAGGTTTCATTGAAGACACTGCTCAAAAAAGTTGCTATAAATGCACGCAAATGACCAAAACCCTGTCCCCAATAGGGTGCCCCAACTGACCATAGACCTGTAACTGGGTGTACAGGCATCACCCTGGTCATCATACAAATCTATTCAAATTGGCACCAAAAAAAAAGACATTGGACAGCACCAACCTCTCCACCTCGGTGTCACAGACCTTGATAAACCCTTGCACATCACACCTCAGGGTGTTCTCCAGCTTTGCAGGAAGCTGCCAACACAGTTGCCGGCTAATGCCAATGTCCTTTTAGTTAGTACAGCTGAGCCAAGCAATATGAGCTACTATTGGAGCTCATGACTGGGACCCTGACTTGCCATCCTGGTTCACTGATGCTGAAAGGCGAGTACTAGGTCATGGGCCAGAATTGCTGGGTGGTCGCACGTTAGCTGTTATGGGACTCTTGTGTGCCCTCAGGCCCACCCACGCTCATCTCACATCTGGAACCTGGGATCATGAATCTCAGGTCACTTCCAGATTGGCTGGAATAACACCTTCCCTACTGGTTCTCTGGTCAAATCAGGCTTGTAATGAAGGAATGGAAAGACTCGCCTACTTGTGGAAGACTTCACTGAAGACTAGAGACAAAAGCCTAAGATGTCAGACCTTTCTGAATTCCTGGATGAAGATCTTTAAGCAACACAAATGATACTTGACTGGGAACAAATAGAAGGACAGAGAAAGTATGAGAACGAGAAATAAAAATGCAAGTACATCCTAAACAGTACATAAAAACTACAGAGGGGCTCAAGAGCAGATGGAAGAAAACATAGACCAAATAAGTGAGCTCATGGATAAAGGAATAGAAATAAGAAAACAAGCAGGGAAAAGTTTCCTATAAAAAAGGTGGGGGCCCGGGAGATAGCATGGAGGTAGGGCATTTGCCTTTCATGCAAAAGGTCATCAGTTCGAATCCTGGTGCCCCACATGGTCCCCCGTGCCCGCCAGGAGCAATTTCTGAGCATGGAGCCAGGAGTGACCCCTGAGCACTGCCAGGTGTGACCCAAAACACACACACACACACACAAAGGTGGGGGTCGAAGATATAGAATGGAAGTAGGGCATTTACCTTGCATGCAGAAGGATGGTGGTTCAAATCCCTGCATCCCATATGGTCTCCAGAGCCTGCCAGGAACGATTTCTGAGCATAGAGCCAGGAGTAACCCCTGAGGGCTGCTGGGTGTAACCCAAAACAAAACAAAAACAAAAACAGACCAGAGAAATAGTATAGAAATTAAAGTACCTTGCACACCTTATACATAATGAACCCTGGTTTGATCCTTGGAACCATATATGGTTCCCTGAACACTGCCAAGAATGAACCCTAAACGCAGAGCTAAGAATAAACCCTGAACACCACTTTGAGCTGGCTAAAAACATCCCCCAAATTAAAAATTAATACAAAAAAAATACAAGAAATGTGTTGGATGACACAATGAAAAATAGAATCACATCATAGAGTCCCAGAACAGGTGGGAAAAGATTGGGAGGGCCAGAGAGATGCTAATGGCGGCAGATAATTTCGTGCTTTCCATGCAGGGGGCCAGAGTTGAAGTCTCAGTACATATGGTACAACCTCTCCCCTCAAATGAAGAAAGAGGAAAAATTACTGATTGAAAAAATAAAGCTGAGAATTTTCCTCAGTGAGACAGAAGACAAATACCTCAATCTAGGATGCTCAGAAAGTCCTAAATAAAATAAAACTAAACATTTTTTTTTTTTTTTTGGTTTTTGGGCCCCACCCGGTGATGCTCAGGGGTTACTCCTGGCTATTCGCTCAGAAGTCGCTCCTGGCAGGCACGGGGGACCATGTGGGGAACCGGGGGATGGAACCGTGGTCCGTCCTAAGTTAGCGCAGGCACCTTATCTCCCGTGCCACCGCCCGGCCCCCAAAACTAAACATTTTAATAACAACATGCATTAGTAAAATTACCAGAAGTAAATGATAAAGAAGTAGCCAGAGAAAATGAATGCCTTACACATGTGGAATGTTCCAGAAGACTCAATAGAAGAAATCAGCTGAAAGAACAGGCCAGTCTATACTGCTACGCTAGAGCTGAAGCATTGACCTCAACTAGGCCTGAGCTAGGGGGAAGTTTGCATGTGTGATATCCTGGGTTTAATTTCCAGTATGAGGAGAAAAAGGAGAAGGAGGAAGAAAAGCTGGTGGTGGTGGAAGAAGAGGAGGAGGAGGAAGAGGAGGAAGAAGAGGAAGAAGAGGAGGAGGAGGAAGAGGATGAAGAAGAAGAGGAGATGATGAGAATGGGAAGGAAACAGAGGAGTAGAAGACCCCAGTCAGTACCACCCTAACCAACATAGTTATTGGTGAACCTAGTTTTCTTGCAAACAGATAAATGAACTCTCAATTATCTTTCTCAGTCACACAGATAAATAACCCTGGTTGTGAACCAAGCACTGTGTTTTCAATAGAAAGCAAAGAAATTCCACCCAAAAGTATTAAATACATTCTTTAAAAAAGTCAGAGCGGGGGCCGGGCGGTGGCGCTGGAGGTAAGGTGCCTGCCTTGCCTGTGCTAGCCTAGGACGGACGGTGGTTCGATCCCCTGGTTTCCCATATGGTCCCCCAAGCCAGGAGCGACTTCTGAGCGCATAGCCAGGAGTAACCCCTGAGCGTCACTGGGTGTGGCCCAAAAACAAAAACAAAAACAAATAAAAAAGCCAGAGCAATAGCACAGTGGGGAAGACATTTGCTTTGCATGTGGCTGACCTGAGTTTGATCCTTGGCACCCCCCTGAGCCTGCCAGAAGAGATTTCTGAATGCACTGACAGTGTGGCCCAAGAAACCAAAAAGAACAAAAAAAAGAAAGCTATAAATGTCAAAAAGTAGCATGAATGGAACTACCTGGGATGTACTTGAGACGTGATTTGAATGTAGAAAGATGTTGACATCTAGAACTTGAGGTGAAAACTTCAGGAACAAGACAAAAATACTTCAAGAGGACAACCAACAACAAATGAAAAGAATCACTGTTGATACATAAAAGAAATAAAACAAAGGGAGGCGGGGCCCGGGAGATAGCAGGGAGGTAAGGCGTTAGCCTTTCATGCAAAGGGTCATCGGTTTGAATCCTGGTGCCCCATATGGTCCCCCGTGCCTGCCAGGAGCAATTTCTGAGCATGGAGCCAGGAGTAACCCCTGAGCACTGCCGAGTGTGACCCAAAAACCAAAAAAAAAAAAAAAAAACACAAAGGGAGGCAAGGAAACAGCAAAATAACCAAAGTACAGTTATAAAATGGCAATAAATTCCTTTATCTCAAGTTTTTCCAAACATCAACAGATCAGGCACAGAAAACTGGCAGAAAGAAACAAACTCCACAAAGCATTGATCTTTTGTGCGGCTAACCCCAGTTCAATCCCTGGCACCACATACAAGCCCCCAAGTACCACCAAGAGTGACTTCTGAGGGGCCGGGTGGTGGCACTGCAGGTAAGGTGCCTGCCTTACCGCGCTATCTTTGGACGGACCACGGTTCGATCCCCCGTGCCCCATATGGTCCCCTAGGCCAGGGGCGACTTCTGAGCGCATAGCCAGGAGTAACCCCTGAGCGTCACTGGGTGTGGCCCAAAAACCAAAAAAAAAAAAAAAAAAAAGAGTGACTTCTGAACACTGAACCTCAAGTAAGCCCTGAAAACTGCCCCAACAAATTTTAAAAATATAAAAGGTAACAATTATGGACTAAAGAGATAGTACAATAGGAAAGGTGCTTGCCTTGGATGCAGCAACCCAGGTTTAATTCTAGGCACCCTGGTTGTCCTCCAGGTCTGCTAGGAGTGATCTCTGAGTACAGTCTGAGCACAACCCCCCAAAATATTTTAAATAAAAAAATTAAGGGTTGGGGCCCGGGAGATAGCATGGAGGTAAGGCGTTTGCCTTTCATGCAAAAGGTCATCGGTTCGAATCCCGGTGCCCCATATGGTCCCCGGTGCCTGCCAGGAGCAATTTCTGAGCATGGAGCCAGGAGTAACCCCTGAGCACTGCCGGGTGTGACCCAAAAACCAAAAAAAAAAAAAAAAAAAATTAAGGGTTATAAAAACACCTCAATATTTTGCTGCTTACAATTACAAAAAGTTTAATGCTAAAAGGTCAAATCATCTAGACAGTCTTAGAAGGTGGCTCCTTGAACTCTACTCTCTTGTCTCTGCTTCTCAGCTTATGTCTACCCTGGAGAAGCTCATGTTCTCTCTAAAACGTGTATATACATTGTGTATATGTGTGTATATATGTGTGTATATGTGTTCTTTCTCCTCACATCTTCCTAACAAAGTTTTAAAACTACCTTGCTTCACCAAAAATTAAAAAAAAAATGGCGGGGCCGGAAAGATAACACAGCGATGTTTTCCTTGCAAGCAGCCGATCCAGGATCTAAGTTGGTTGGTTCGAATCCCGGCGTCCCATATGGTCCCCTGTGCCTGCCAGGAGCTATTTCTGAGCAGATAGCCAGGAGTAACCCCTGAGCACTGCTGGGTGTGGCCCAAAAACCAAAAATAAATAAATAAATAAATAATAAAGAAAAAAAGGCATATCCAGGGGCTGTAATGGTGATAGTACAGTGAAGAGATTACTAGCCTGGCACATGGGTGAGTTCAATCCTTAGTACCACATATGATCTCCAAATCCACTAGGAATGATCTCTGAGCACAGATATAGGAGTAACCCCTGAGCAAGACTCAGAATTTTTGAGCAAGGCTCAAAAATGTTTTAAATGTAAGGGGAGGGGCTAGAGCAATAACACAGCGGGAAGGGCATTTGCCTTGCACCTGACCTACCTGGGTTCAATCTCTGGCATTCCATATAGTCCCTCAAACTTGTCAGGAGTAATTTCTGAGTGCAGATCCAGAAGTAACTAACCCCTGAACTCCTCTGGTGTGGCCCCAAATCAAACAAACAAACAAAAAGAAGTAAAAATATTCCTAGAAACAAATATGAAGAGATGAATGATTGACTGTAGTAAGAATATTCACCCTTATAGCAGGAACCAAGAAAAGACTGAAATAAATTATCCAACCTCACAATTAGGAATAAAAGCAGTCAATGAAACTTTAAGTGGGAGGAAAGAAATATTAAAAACTAGAGTGAGGGGTCAGAGCAATAGCACAGTAGAAAAGACTCTTTTGCCTTGCATGTCCAGGGACGGACCCGGGTTTGATCCCATATGGTCCCCTGAGCCTGCCAGGAGCAGAGCCAGGAGTAACCCCTGAGTGCTGCTGCGTATGGCCCAATGAAAATATTATAACCAAAGAGTGAGCCCTAAGCACAGCCAGATGTGGCTCAAAGCAAAAAATGAAATAAAAAAATAGGAGCTGAAATAGAAAAAATTTTATGGATACAAAAGATCCATAAGATGGGTTCCTGTAAGAATAAACAAGATCTGTGCTCACTTCGGCAGCACATATACTAAAATTGGAATGATACAAAGAAGATTAGCAGGGCCCCTGTGCAAGGATGACACGCAAATTCGTGAAGCGTTCCATATTTTTTGTAGGGAGAACAATTTGGTGATGGGAATCCCCCTGATATTAAGTTAACATGTACCTAAAATATTATTGTCAACAAGACCTTGCTTTACAAGCAAAAATTAGGGGTGGAGGGGGGACAACTTTGGTGATGGGAATTCCCCTGATTCAATATTAATATGTACTTAAAATATTACTGTGAAAGATATGTAACCCACTTTTATCAAAATAAAAAGTATTATTAAAAATATTACACAGTAGGATAAATATTTTTCCTACTTTGTGGATTCCTATATGGGAATTTAAAATTGACACATAGAACCAATAAAGCAGATGACTGTAAGGTTCATTCATTATTTTTGATCTACTACAAATCTATTTGATGTCAGTATAATCAATAAAAACACAGTATATAGATTTCTGACATGAAAAATATCTATCAATGCAGAGCTAATTGAAACCATAGGATATTCAATTCATATTGATTATTGTTATTGTGTTCAGCTCTATGTATTCGATGGTACAAAAGAATGTCTTGGTTGAAAACAAAAACACAAACCACAAAATATAATATTCACAATATTTCTGTAATTATATCATGTGAATTCTTTGGCAACTATTTTCCACAATTATCTTATATGTCTATCTGAACTATGCAAAAATAAAGCAAAGATAAGTCATGCAAAAAAAAAAAAGAATAAACAAGATCTGTAAACCTTTAAGTAGACCCATGAATGAAAAATAAAAAAGTCAAAGAACAAAAAGGATCAGAAATGAAAGTAGAAAAGCTACAACATATACCACATGAATACAAAACACTTTGTGGGTTACTCCAATCTATGCTTGTCTCTAAGTTAGACAACTGGAAAGAAAAACCCTTTTAGCTTTATGCAACCTCCCAAGGGGAATTAAGAGGAAAATATCACCTGAACATGCCATTTACTAGTAATAAAATTAAAAGAGTTCAGGGGGTTTGCCTTGCACATGGCTGACCCTGGTTCAGTCTTCAACATCCCATATGATCCCCTGAGCTTGCCAAGAGCAATTTCTGAGTGCAGAAACAAAACCCCCTGAAGTGCTGTTGGGTGTGGCCAAAAAAACATGCCCTCATTCAAAAATCTACTCCAGGGTCTGGAGCGATATAGCACAGCAGGGAGGTTGTTTACCTTGCATGCAGCTGAGCCCGATTTGATCCCATATGGTCCCCCAACTGATCCCCCCAGGAGTGATTCTTGAGAGCAGAGCCAACGGTAAGCCCTGAGCATCGCTGAGTGTGCTACCCCCCCCCCCCAAAAAAAAGAATCAACAAAACTCTACTCCAGGGTTGGAGCAATAGCACAGCAGATAGGGCGCCTGCCTTGTGCCAGTCAACCCAGGTTCAATTCCCAGAGCTTTGGAGTTCCGTTGAGAGTGACCCATCAGCACAGAGCCAGGAGTTAGCCTTGAGCATTGCCATGTGTGGCCCCAAACAAACAAAAAAAAAGAAACCCAAGTCACGATGATGAGTTCCACTAATCTTTTTTTTTTTTTTTTTTTTTGGTTTTTGGGCCACACCCAGTGACGCTCAGGGGTTACTCCTGGCTATGCGCTCAGAAGTCGCTCCTGGCTTGGGGGACCATATGGGAACCGGGGGGTTGAACTGCGGTCCATCCTAGGCTAGCGCAGGTAAGGCAGGCACCTTACCTCCAGTGCCACCGCCCGCCCCGAGTTCCACTAATCTAAGTCTTCACCTGGGCCAAGGTGTCAGCCTCGATCGTCTCTTCTCCCTCCCAGGGCCTACTTGGGCTGGAAGTTTCTCATCTCCATCCTTCATTACTCACTTCCACAATCCTTTCCCACCTTTTTATGCACATCGACGCCTGGTTCTCTGGGCATGTCTGCTAGGGCAACCCATACTAGTTCTGAGACCAAGAGTTACTTTAGGTGCAGGAACGGGCTGCTTTCAAAGGCAATCCTTTCCTGCATGATTAGCAGTCATTCCTCCTGGAAGCAAAACTAGGAATAATTTGTTCTTGGGTTCTTGTTGGTGCTGCTGGGGCTGAATCCAAGACCTCACACACGCAAGGGCAAGCTCTATGATTCAATCCCAGCCCCTCTAGGAATGCCAGTTGGGAGTGTTATCAAATTCCTGCATGTCCAAGTGAAATTCTACCCCCTTAAGTGTTTTGACAAACACTGCCAAGGCTATTCACCCTGTCTAGGCTATTCATCCTTGACAGTACATCCCAACAACATTGTCAGAGCACAGTGAATGAAGCTTCCGTAGGGTCACCCACAGAGCTCCGGGGAGACTTCAGCTCAGGGACAGACAGGACTCTGGGGAGCAATTAAACATATACCCTCCAAAGTTCCGGTTTAGAACTCCAGAGAGTAGTGCATGGGACTCTGAAGAGGGGGAAGGAAGGTGCACAGTTTGATATCAAAGGTGATGTTGGGGTTTGCAATCAGGGGACAGAGCAGATGTGAGCCATGGTTTGACCAACCAATGCATCATTCAGCATTTCACTCAAGACCAGTTGGGGTTGATGCCATCTATAGGGCTACAACATGCTCGTGTTTATGGGAACATTCCTGTTCATAATTATCCCCTTAACCACCTGGTACCAGAACTAGGGCTTTAGCACTAGTTAATCTCTTGGTTTCCAGCCTTATGTGAATGAACTAGCAACAGGCTACGAATTTCCAAACTCTCCCCAGAAAACCATGTTTACACACCTTCCTAGGCCCAGCTGCTATCAGTTCAAGGGTTATTTCTACATGCTATATATTACATTAATATCACTATTTCCTATAGCATATTTATATATAGAGAGAATATACTGTATTGGGGCCTGAAACATGGTGCAGGGGTTAAGCTTTGCAGGTTTTGATCCCACATGTGGTGCCCCCAAGCTCCTACTGGAGCAGGATTATGAGCAGAAGAGCAAAGAACTCCAGGCATGGCTGCTCTTTAGCAGCCTCCAGTACTACTGAGTCTCATGGAGCTTCTGGCTCCATCAGGTTGATTTAACACTGGACAGCAGGTCTTGGTGCAAACAGACTGTGGAGACCCTCTGCTGTGCCCATAGCCATGGCTCTATGTTTGATTCATAGGACCTGCAGCCACTGCATAACCTGAGTATAATGATTCTGGTGTTGAGACCCAGGATAAAAAATGTGTCGCCCACTTTCATAGCCCCACATCTACCCTGGCTGGGATTTCGTGAATAAGCCAAGAATCTAAGGGCAGGATTTATGGAATTATGGATGTGTGTGTGTGTGTGTGTGTGTGTGTTTGGTCATTTAGTGTTTTTGTCATCTGCCAAATTTCTACTTTAATTCTCTCATGAACTGAGAGAATGGTGGAACTGATAACATTTTAATTACTTTAGTATATAGTGTATAAGGGCTGTAATGGTGGCGCAGCAGTAGGGTGATTGCCTGGCATGCAGCTGACCTAGGACGGACTGTGGTTCGACCCCCTGGTGTCCCATATGGTCCCCCCAAGCCAAGAGCGATTTCTGAGTGCAGAGGCAAGAGTAACCTTTGAGCATCATCATGTGTGACCCCAAAACCAAATAAAATAAAATAGTGTACAGTGTACAGTTCAGTGGTATTGAAAAAAGTTATAGATGATGCAAACACAATTTCTAGTTCCTAAGTATTTTTATTACTTCGAAAGTAGTAGTACGAATTACTCTTTCTAAAGGCCCTTGACAATTAGCAATTGATTTTTCTGCCAAGAGATTTACAGATTTAAGGTATTTTATTATAAATGGAATCATTTTTAAAAGTGGCCTTGTAACCACTTGACGTCTTTAAGTTCACTTTTGATTTTTGAAGTTTGGCTGTATTGTAGCACATTCCTCTTTTCTTGTTTCTATGGCCATGACAATCACACTCTATGGGTATATATCTACCCCAGGTTTTTAAAAACCATCCGTAGACAAATTCTTGGCTTTCCTCCTCCATTTGGACTATAGTATATGGTACTATTTTGGACATCAGTGTGAAAGGGTTGTTGGCATTGTTTTTAATTTTGGGGGGGCCACACTCAATGGTGCTCAAGGCTTACTTCTGGCTCTGAACTTAAGGATAACTCTTGACAAGCTCATACAGGGTGCCAGAGATGGAAGCTAGCTCAGCTACATGCAAGGCCAATGCCCTGCCCACTGTATTATCTCTTCAGCTCTGTGGTATGCAAGATTTTACTTAAATATGAACTATACCTCCTCTGTGCAAGGGATGTGCTTCTGACATGCAAAGGAGGCCTGAAATCATGGAGAAGAAATCCTGTATGTTGCTTTCCCTATACAATTCTGATATAATTTCATTTTATATGTTAGGCAAAATACAAAATGAATGATAATAAAATAGAATAACTGTAGCATTATACTGTAATAAAAGTTACGTGAATGTGCTCTTGATGTTCTACTGCAAATATTTCTGGACTGTGGTTGCTGAAGACAACTCACTGAAAGTTTATAAAAAGGGACTATTGGGGCTGGGCAGTGGCGCTGGAGGTAAGGTGCCTGCCTTGCCTACGCTAGCCTAGGAAGGACCTTGGTTCGATCCCCCGGTTTCCCATATGGTCCCCCAAGCCAGGAGCGACTTCTGAGCGCATAGCTAGGAGTAACCCGAGCGTCACTGGGTGTGGCCCAAAAACAAAAACAAAAAACAAGGGACTACTGTACTCCAATTATTTGGGTACACAGTAGAATGATCGGATAATATCTATATCCACTGTATAGTTTACTTAGAAACTGGCAGACTTACCCACTCCTGACTGTTTTATATCCTTGCATACAATGAATAAAAATGGTGCCATATCTCATATTATTTCAGTATCAACTAACTTATACTTTATTATGACTTTTTAGGGATTTTGTAATTGTTTCACTTGGGGAGTGGAACCAAGTCTGGGCTACTCAGTGCTCAGGGATCACTCTCAGTAATGATCAGGGGACCAGGCAGTCCCAGGGATCAACTCCAGGGCCCTAGCATGCAGAATTTAAGCTTCAAGCCTCACTTTGTGCTGGACAGAATGATTGTTAGATCTGCTCATAGACCTAATTACTATTAACTAATCATTGGTCAACTTCCTTGGATTCAACTAATGCTAATATTTTTGTGGATTCCTTGAAATGTCCTGCATTAGAAAATTATTTAAATGACAAATAGAAATTACTTTTGCTTTGTTGGGGAGGGGGTCAAATCCAGTAGTGCATAAGGCTGACTCTTGGCTCTGTGCTCAGGGATCACTCCTAGTGGGCTCCATGGACCATATAAAAAAATACCAGGAATTAAAAAAAAAAAAAAAAAACAGGGATTGAACATGCATCCTACCTGCAGTACTATTGCTCTGGCCAATGAATATTACTTCCTGATTTCCAAACTTGATGTATTACAAAATGTATCCAAAACTAAATTTATTTTAAAAAAGAAAAGCATTTCTTGCCAATACCACTCCTAGGAATATACCCTAGGAACCCAAAATTACCATGCAGAAAAACCCTCTGAACTCCATTGTTCATTGCAGCACTATTTACAATAGTCAGAATATAGGGGCCGGAGAGATAGCATGCAGGTAAGGCGTTTGTTTGCCTTTCATGCAGAAAGTCATAGGTTCAAATCCTGGCATCCCATATGGTCCCCCAAGTCTTTCAGGAGTGATTTCTGAGCATAAAGCCAGAGTAACCCCTGAGCACTGCCGGGTGTGACCCAAAACAAACAAACAAATAAAAAACAGAATATAGAAACAACCCAAGAGCCTGAGAACAGAATTGAGAACAGAGAACAAAAAGAAAATTGGTATATCTACACAATGGAATATTATGCAGCTAAAAGGAAAAAAAGCGGTCATGAAATGAGTCAGAGGGTGAGGGACAGACATAGAATAATCACACTCAATTGTGGGTTATAGGAAAGATAAAAGATGGTAATAATATTGAGACAATAGAGATGAGGGTCAGAGGTAAGAAGCTTGCCATGACGAGTGGTAAGTAAGAAGCTTGCCATGACGAGTGGTAAGTGTAGTTAGTCTATAGAAGGGAACACTATTGGAACTGATCACTCTGGACAAGGACTGGGTGCTGAAAAGAGGGGAAGCTATATGCATAGTACTCCTTCATTAACAAAGTGCAAACCAGAGTATCAAAAAGAAAAAAGAGAATGAGAGAGGCAAGAGGTGGGAAGGGGTGGCTAACTGGAGACACTGATGGTGGAAAAAGTGCACTGTAAAGGGTGATTTACATTTTATGACAGTAACTCCATGATGAACAATTTTGTAATTGTGGTGCTTAAATAAAGTAATTACTAAAAAAAATCACTAGTGGGAAGGGGGTCGCTAACTGGAGACACTGATGATGGGAAAAGTGCACTGGCAAAGGGTGATTTACATTCTATGACAGAAACTCAACGATAAACAATTTTATAACCATGGTGCTTAAATAAAGTAATGATTAAAAAAAAGACCCACTAGCTTAGGTAGAACTTCATGTTAAATGAAGTAAGAAGAATAAATATTAACTGTCATTTCTATGTATTATTTAGAATAACTACATGAGGGAATTCAATGGATTAAAAAGGAGTTATTGAGAACACTCCTGGCCCCAGAGTATAGTGAGAAGGAAAGAAGTGGAGTGTCGGAGAAAGACAGATGGGAAATAAAGGGGGTCAGGAGCCAAGAAGACTCAAGGGCATTGGTGGGGTCAAGAAAGGACAGGACTAAATATCCATGATGTCTACAACTATAAAATTATGAGACCCAAATTTTAATAAGCAAATTTTGAAAGGTGACTGTTATGCAGGCAGGCTGGGGTGGGGTGAGTGGGGGAGTTGGGAGGCCTGGAATGGACTCTGGGAACATTGGTGGAGGGAGATGGACACTGGTGGTGGGATTGGTGCTGGATTGTATGTCTAAAATCCAACTATAAAGAACTTTGTCAATCACATTGGTTTGAACAAAAAATAAAAATATATTTGTGGGGACCGGGCGGTGGCGCTGGAGGTAAGGTGCCTGCCTTACTGCGCTAACCTAGGACGGACCGTGGTTCGATCCCCCGGTTCCCCATATGGTCCCCCGTGCCTGCCAGGAGCGACTTCTGAGCAAATAGCCAGGAGTAACCCCTGAGCACTGCCGGGTGTGGCCCAAAAATCAAAACAACACAAAACAAAAAATATATATATATATATTTGTGGCCAGAGAGATAGCATGGAGGTAGGACATTTGCCTTGCATGCATAAGGAGTGATTTCTGAGCATAGAGTCAGGAGGAATCCCTGAGCATTGCCGAGTGTGACTCAAAAAACAAATAAAATAAAATAAATAAAAATATATGTAAAGACAATAAAACAATTTCTAATATAAAATAAGTAACTTTCTGGGCCTGGATAGTCCAGGAGGTAAGGCACTTACTTGGCTTTTATGCAACCCAGGTTCAAATTCCTCCCAGTCTCCACGCAGGTCCCTGAGCTTCCCAGAATTGAATCCTAGAAGAGCGAGCCCTTGAGCCTCTCTGGGCAAGGCCTAAACTCCACTGCTCTCTTCTCCCACAACAGCAAATAAATACTTCTTAGGTCTTCTACTTATCTTGTTCTCAATCTTGCTATTAGCTATCTCTCATTGTATGGGAGTTTAAGTTTCCACAGACACCTTTTTTTTGTTTGGTTAAGTTCCTAGCTTGAGTAGGTTTTGGTTGACTGTTGCCTTGGCCACAGAAGTAACTCCAGATTCGAACTGGATGAGGTGGGGTTTGGGTCCTGCCTGCTGGTGCTCAGGGAACCAAGCTGTGTACTAGGACCTTGATTATGCAAAGCACATGACTCCAGGCCTTGTGGAATGTTTTGATCCTGAGAGGAAGTTGGATTTGTCAGATGCTTTGTAATCTGGCCTCTTTGAATGGCCACAGACTTCAACCTTTATTCTAACACCCTGGAGATTGACATGGATCTTGGCGGTCAGGACAGCCACAGTGTACCTAGGTGATGATGTGTAATCCTCCAAGGCTGATGGGTTTAGTTTGCTACTCTTCTGTTTAGAATTTAGGATTTATGGGGACAGGAAATAGGGGCTACACCCAGCAGGGATCAGGTTTGGTCCTCGCTCCACTCAGGAGTGATTACTGGGAGTGCTTAGGGACCACATGTGTTGCCTGGGATGGAATTAAGTTTGGCAGCATGCCACGCAAACTTCTTAACCCCTCTCTCACTCAGCCTCAGAATTTAGAGCTTTTGTGAGATTCATCTATATATTCATATATTTTTGTGAGGTTCATCTATAATTACTTTTTGATACCATATGTACTGACTTATTAGTTGATCTCACAAAACAAACTAGGGAACAGAAAATTGGCTGTTATGGAGCAGATGTTTGGGGAAATTCATAGATAAGCTACTCAAGGTTGCTTTTCCCTGTGTTGTGGGTTCTTTTTGTGCTTTTATTTTTTTTCTGATTCGACATATTTACTCACCATATTTCTTTCGAATTTTCTACTCTTGAGTCCATCTTGATTGTTCTTGACACTTTTTGATATTGATAGTTTTGTGTTTCTTTTTTTTTTTTTTTTTTTTTTGGTTTTTGGGTCACACCCGGCAGTGCTCAGGGGTTATTCCTGGCTCTGTGCTCAGAAATTGCTCCTGGCAGGCACAGGGGACCATATGGGGCACCAGGATTCGAACCGATGACCTTTTGCATGAAAGGCAAATGTCTTACCTCCATGCTATCTCCCGGGCCCCAGTTTTGTGTTTCTTGACTTGTCCAATTTATTAAGAACTAAATCAACAACATACATTATACCCCTTTGCATTATAATGACATACATTTTAATACACTTAACTTTCACCAAGTCACCTGTAAAGTCCCTATCTCCTGTTTTAGTTATTTGAGTATTTCCTCTTTTATTTTCTTGGTCAGTCTAAAGGGGGCAAATTTCTTTAATCATTAATAACGATAAATTTATTGTTTGGGGGCCAAACCCAGTGGTGCTCAGGGTCTACTTCTGACTCTGCACTTAGGAATTACACCAGATTCTTGTGAAACCCTATGGGATGTTGGTTATCGAACCAACATTTGGGTCAGCCAAATGCAAAGCAAACGCCCTCCTCACTGTACTACTGCTCCAGCCCCAGTAAGTTATTTTTCTACACTGTCTTTCTATGGCATCCAATACTAGAAACTTCTCCTTCTATTGGATTTAACTTGTTCTTTCTCTAACAGCAAAAATATAAAGTTAGAAGCTGGAGTGATAGCACAGTGGTAAGGTGTTTGCCTTACACACGGCCAACACAAGACAGACCCTGGTTTGAATCTTGGCATTCCATATGGTCCCCAAGCCTGCCAGGAGTGATTTCTGAGCACAGAGTCAGGAGTAACCCCTGAGCGCCACTGGGTGTGACCTAGCCCCCTCAAAATATAAAGTTAGGTTACTTATTGGAGGGATGTTTCATAATTTTTCAGGTATCAGGTTCTCAGCATCCATAAATTCTCACAGCTTAAGCTTTTGATAATATTCATTTCAAAGCAAGTTTAGTCTTTGGTCATTTCTTGGTGATTTTTTTAAGGAATGCTTCACTTTTACAGAATTGTGAATGCCTGCTGCTGTCAGTTTTTGTCTCATCACACCTATTCAGAAGCATCTGATACTCATATAATTTGGGGTATCGTGCAATTTACTAGGCTAAGGTATGCTAAGGTATACAGCATTCACCTTGCACATGGCTGACCCCAATTCGATCCCTGAGCAGAGCCAGGACTGCTCCTTGAGTGCAGAGCCAAGAGTAACCCCTGAGCAACACAGGGTGTGACCTAAAACCCAAAATTAATGAATAAATGAATTAAAATGTATTAACCCTTACTCTGAGACATAACGAATAACCTTTCCTGGCTGTAGAATGTGCCTCTAGGAGAGTTTATCTCCTTCTGACACTGTGTGCAGTCCCGAGGTACCCACTTGTCTACCTGCAGGATAGTTAGTTCCCCACTGCTCTTGGCTATTCAGTCTCAGCAGGGAGCAGATCACTGAGTCCAAACCGTATTGTTGGGCTACTTTTCCCTAGAATGTACTTGTTTTTTGGTCAGATCTAGTGATGCTCAGGTTCTACATTCAGGACTCACTCCTGGTGAGGCTCAGGGGACCGACCATATAGGATACCGGGGATCGAAGTCAGGGCAGCCGCAAGCAAGGCCAGTGCCATTTCCCAAAGTCCAAGAAAGTTAAACTTTAAATCTATTTTACCTGCGAAGCCAGGAGCTCATCTTGCTTTGCCATCTGCACAGAATGTTTCCATCCTTTCACTCTCACCTTGTCTTTAGAATTCAAGAGTCTTTCCTAGACAGGATATACAGCACTGCGTTTTATAACCCAATGTTATCTATGAATTTTCTGTTGTTTTGGTTTGGTTTGGGGGCTATGCGCAGCAGTACTCGGGGCTAACTCGGCTCTACGGTCAGGAACCACTTCTGGGGATGCTGGGAATGGAACCTGGGCTGGCCAGCTGCGACGCGCGGGTTCGGGAGAACAAACGAGAGTGCTCCGGATGGAACCCGGCCGGCCCCGGTGTTCGCGCCGGGCGCCGGTCGGACAGGGCAGGGCCGCGGCGGGGCTCGACGCGCGCGCGCGAGCCATGTGGGCGCTCCGCGGCCCGCCGGCCCCGTCCTGGAGGAGCCGGCCCGGGGCGCGCGCGGAGCGGTCGGGCGCGGCGCTGCGGTCTCACGGGCAGGAGGAGCGGCAGCTGCGGCGGCAGCTGGGCGCGCTGGAGGCGGGCCAGCGGCGCGTGGCCCGGGCGCGGCTGCGGGAGCAGAAGGCCTTCCTGCAGCAGAGCCGCCTGCGGCTGCAGCGCGCCGAGCTGGCCCACGCGCGGCTGCTGGGCGATCGCGAGCGCGAGCGGCGGCTGCGGGCCGGGGCGGCGGCCGAGCGCGCCGCGGGGGCCCTGGGCGACCCGGGCGAGGCGACCGTGCGCGCCGTGGTGCGCAGCGGGGGCTGCCTGGAGCACCGCGCGCTCTTCGGCCTGGACCCGGACGCCGCCCGCCCGCGCCGGCCCCGCGCGCCCGGGCCGCCCGCCCGCCGCCCCGGCCCGTGCCCGGAGCCCGACGACCCGCGCCGGAGAGTCCGCCTGCCGCCGCGCGCCCTGCTGCTGGCCCTGGCCGCGCTGGAGAGGGCCCGGGCCGCCTCCGACGGCGACTCCGCCGCCGAAGCCTCCCGCGCGGACGGCGAGGCCCCGGCCGCGGACGGGAGCATCCACGGGTCGGCCTTGGAACGGAGGACCACCCAGGTCCTGGCCTCGGACATGAGGAGCGCCCAGGGGCCTTTCTCGGACAGGAGCACCCAAGGTCGTGCCTCGGACGGGAGCACCCATGAATCACCCTTGGAACGGAGGAGCACCCAGGTCCTGGCCTCAAATGGGAGCACCCAGGGATTGGCCTCGGACGGGAGGAGCACCCAGGGCCTGGCCTCGGACGGGAGCAACCAGCGGCTGGCCTCGGAAGGGAGGAGCACCCAGAGGTTGGCCTCAGACACGAGGAGTACCCAGGGGGCCACCTCGGACAGGAGGAGCACCCAGCTCCCGGCCTCAGACAGGAGCACCCAACGGCCCGCCTGGGTCGGAAGGAGCACCCAGGAACTGGCCTCGGACGGGAACACCCAGGGGTTAACCTCGGATAGGAGCACCCAGTTCCCGGCCTCAGATATGAAGAGCACCCACGGGCCGGCCTCGGAAGGGAGCACCCAGGGCCGGCTCCTCAAGTACATCATGGATACCAACCCGGGCACCCGGCGCAGTAACAAGTGGCCACGCCCTCCGAAGCCCGCGGCCGACGACGCGCAGCCCGGGCACGAAGTCTGGGCACAGAGCTGGTGGCCCAGAGCGCACAGTTTCCCGTGGCCCAAACGCTTCTCCTATCAGGAACCTTCGCCCAGCGGCGCTCCGGAGAAAGGGGGCGAAAGGCCGAGGGGCCTCGGAGCTGGCGGGGAGCAGAGGAGCGCCCCGGAGGAGCCCCGAAGACCAGGACCGTCTAGCAGTGCCCCGTCCAGCTGGGACAGACACATGTTCCCCAAGGCTCCCTTCCCCTGTGCAGCCTGGATCCGGCCCAGGACTTCGAACACCAACACCAGAGCAGAGACTATGCCTGGGCCCAGGAAAGAGGCCTTAGATGCGGCCAGGGCTTGAGCTGGCAACCCCCAAACCCTGAGACACACAGACGCAAGGATATAATTATTAGGACTCTGGGCTGTTGTTTATCCTAACTGGAAAGAATAGAGAGAATGGGACAGAAAGAGAGACCTCTGAGGTGAACCAACAGTGGTGTGGGTGTGGGTGTCCCCTTCCCACTAAGCAGCACTAACAAGGCTGCATGCCTCCTGAGTCATTCCTCAGTAGTGCTGAGTTCCAAGCTTGACTCTAATGGGGCAAAGTGATTCAGTGTTCCTTAGTCTCCTTGGGGAGTGCGGGAGGCTGGTGCTAGGCTGCTCAGGCTTCCCTCAGAAGACCCAATTGAGCTCGTGGGCTCGGAATCCACCTGAACCTGCTGTAAGCAAAGCCCATGCATGGGCGCAACTGCCCCTAGGCCATCCTGGATCTTCTCCAGCCTCCAGTATCTACAATGAAATTTTTTTCGGGTCGGTTGGATTGAGTCATTTCCATTCATTATTGAACCGAAGTTGGCCTTTGGGTTCCTAGAGTCTTTGTCCCTTACTGCCAGGGGTGAAGGCATTTGACTTTGTAGCCTACAGCCACTATGACTTCCTGAGGTCACTCCTGAGTACTGAGCCAGGACTAGCCACTGAGCTTCCCCCCACCCCAACCACTGTAGCTCCCCAACAGGAGCTCTGCCCTCCCAATGATTAATGAACGGGCACTTTTTGAGGCATTTTCCCCATCACTTTTCCTTCCCAGGAGGTGACCGTCTGCTCACCTCCATTGATTAATATTTCACAAACTTGCTAAAAATAGTTCCAGTGTCTGGAAAAGTCACCCAAAAATGTGGAATTCAAGTGTCAAAAGTCTGAGGTTGACTACCTACAAAGCTCATACCTGGGGGGTTTGGGCGCCCAGGAGAGGGGGATCTCCACTCCCCTTCAGGATAATATACAACAGTAGCATTCCAAGTGCTCTGAGTGGGCCAGAGTGAGAGCCTTACATGTGTTTGCCTTACATGTGGCCAACCCAGGTTCAATCCTTGGCATCCCATAGTGTCCTCTGAGCCTATCAGGACTAATTTCTGAGCGAAAGCAGAGCCAGTAGCAACCCCTGAGCACTGCCAGGTGTGGCTCAGAGATAAAAGGAAAAGCTTTTGAAAATCGAAGTCACTGAGGGAAAAAATCAGGATTTCTCCCAATTCCGTATGGAAAATCAGCTTTCTTCTGACGCCTCTGAGAAATCAGGTATGGGTGGGTGTAAATAGAGAGGACCTTGGGAATTCAGAAAACCATGCCAAGGCCAAAACATTCCATCCCAGAGCCTGGTCCACAAATTCCGAGGCCCCGTCAGTAAGTGGAGCCATTTGTAAATCATTTCACTTGTAAATTTCTATAGAAAACAGAAAGGGAATAGTCAAGGTACCTCAAGTCTCTCCTACCTCAGGAGTATGAATTTGCTCAGCAATGGTACATGTGACTGCCCTTGAGAGTTCAGCACATTTTGAAGACAACAGTTAGATCCACAAGTTTGGTGCCACAATGGAACCCACTGCATGAATCTGAAATTCAGGTTTAACTTAGCTCGGGGACAGAGGCAGTCACGGGGAGATCAGAATCCGGCAAGATAACACTTGGATGTCCCTGGCGATGGGGTGGAGGTGAGGAGGGCACATGCTTCCACCTGGGGTGACTAAACTATCTCTGTGGCTGTTACCTTCTAATTTGCTTCAAAGAGAATCCCTGAACACTGCTGGGTGTAGCCCAAAAGGTTCTGAAACAACAAAAAGTGGGGGAGGCATAGAGCAATAGGCAAGCAGAGAGGGCAATTTTGCCCTAGGATCCCTGGGCCTGCCAGGACTGATTCCTGAGAGCAGAGCCAGGAGTAAAAACCCCAGGTCAGTCAGGGATCAGCCTGTCAATAGGGCCCCTCACATCTGTGCCTTGGCTGCAGTTCAGGGGCTTGGGGGTCAGATTCCAGGCCTGCAGGTGCAGTAGGAGATGGATGGGGCAAGACCCTCCAGGTGGGCAGGGCTGTTAAGGTCTGGGGCCTGGGTGAGGCCCTTAAGGGTGCAGAGATGGAAGCAAGGAGCAGGCACTGCTGGGCTCCCTCCTTAGAGTTCCCAGGATGGACTTTCCATCCTCCTGCTTGTCCCCACTCACCCTCCCCTAGGGTTCTGACTTTCTCCTTCCCCCTCTTTAAGCTGCTCCCTGCCTAGCAGCACTGCTTTCATCTCTCCAGCATTTGAAGCTTGGGAGTTCACATCCAGCTCAGGGCCTTGGTGGGACTTCCCAGGTTCCTTCCTATACCAGTAGACCGAATGTGATCAATTCTTGCAAAATTAGCCCGTCCTTGGTACACTGTGCCAGGGGCCTCCAATACCTAACTCGGTGTTTCTTCAATCTTGGGCACCTGCAGTGGGCATCTGTTGTTCTTCAAACTTGCACCGATCCCTCGAGCTCATCTGCTTAGTCAGAACCTACCCAGGTGTTCAGATGTGGTTAAACTGTCACTCCATTGTGAAGCTCAGATTTTGCTGCCTCCCTCCATCAATCTTGACATTTTTCCATCTAATCAATCTACAGCAGGCTGAAGTCAGCCCAGGGCATGGCTGACACATGAGGGGGTTTAGTTCACACCGAACAAAGTGTCACACCAGTGAAAACTCTGTGAACGTCTAGATTAACCTGAACAGGCCCATAACCCACCCCACACCCTGCAAACCTCCATGTCAAGTGTGGGTTGGTCTTGACACAACGAGGGAACGTTTTGAAGTTGTGTTTCTGTGTAGGCTGGTGGGTGAACATTATGCCGCCCCCCCACCCTTGGCTGTGTAAGTGTATGTGTATGCATGCACAAACGGAACAGCCCCCCCCCTCTGTATTTTTCCATGGATGAAATCTCAGGGGCCATTTCCTATTCCCTTTCAGGTCACCACCAAAACATCTATTTCTGGGTATTAAATTTATATCAAAATAGAAACAAACCTGGCTTGGAACCACATACCCCTAAGGCTGACCGTCTCTGGCCCAAATCTCAGAGGGAAGTGGAGGCAAGGACCTTCTCATTCAGTGGGGGCAGGGAAATGAGGGAAGAGAAATAAAGAAGAGCAGTCTGGAGAAGGGTTTCTACAAGGAAGTATTATAGCCTCCAAATGGGCCTCAGTGCGTGTCCAACCAGTGTCTAAACCCAGGAAACCTTCAAGATGACCCTGTCTCTGGGAATTGCCTCGTGTGGTCGGTGGAGAATGGTCACCTCGACCAAGGACCCTTCCTAAAAACTTAGGGACAGGTCTGAGCTCTCCCAAAACAGATTTTCATTTAAAATACTTCTGTGTTTAGAAATCATATTGAACAAGGACAAAACAGCAGCATTTCTTAGCAAGAAATGCAAATGTTCCTTTAAAATGTTGCCACCAGGGACCAGATAGTGCAGCAGTAGTGTTTGCCTTGCACAAGGCTAGCCAGGACCTGGGTTCAATCCCCAGCATTCCATATGATGCAGAATGCCCCAAGCCAGGAACCTCTTCTGAGCGAGTAGCCCAGAGGAACAACTGAGCAACTGAGCGTCACCGGGTGTGGCCCAAAACCAAACCAAAACAAAATTATGTAGTCACCAACCAAATCCTGCAGCAGAGGAAAAGGTTTGTGTACTGGGGACAAGGATTATTTTATGAATAAAAGTGAGGCTGATTCAGTATACTGAACCCCATCAATAAAATATTCCCTTAAGACTAGGACCATTTTAGTAGGTGCCAAAGAGTCTGAAAAAAAAATCTAATACCCCATTTTTATTTATTTATTTTTTGTTTTTTGGGTCTCACCCGGCAGTGCTCAGGGGTTACTCCTGGCTCCATGCTCAGAAATTGCTCCTGGCAGGCACAGGGGACCATATGGGGCACCAGGATTCGAACCGATGACCTTTTGCATGAAAGGCAAACGCCTTACCTC